>JAUELF010263423.1:0-11215 GCA_031471495.1 Clinocardium nuttallii | reverse complement strand
TGTATCCTTCATTTAATAAGTTCTTGGGCTCGAGCTGGAAATGTTTCCAGCGTGATTCTTACATAAACAAGAAAAGCGGGATGTCCACTAGTCAATTGATATTTTAGAAGATTCAATTATTGCCTGGTCAATGCATAATCTTCCATTGTGTATGGTGATCTCACCAGACGGACCATTGTATGCTAACGACTTGAAGCTCTCTTGTATATTTTAATAATGATGCAATATCAATATATTGCCTTTCCCAAATTTTCGCTTTAAATTTTAAAGGTATACTACTACCTACATTATTAAAAAACACTTGGTTCCTGCACCGGATGTCATGCAACATCGAAATCCAAGGCTGGCGCCATTAATTCTCTTTGAAAATTGAATAAAATCGAGACTTCACCTGAATCATCCTCGTTTCCCACGGGTAACTGGTCCTTCTCCGCTTGCCTGGACATCTACGGCTCCCTTCCAACCTTCTTAGATACCAATACCTTTCAAGAAGTGCAGGTAAAAGGAAGCTGACTTGGTATGGCCTTCTGGGTACAGACCCTATCAGGGGACATAATCCTGAAGCGAAACTTCTCATATTCAGAAGCATTTATCTACCCAGCTATGAACCTTCATTTATTTGAACATGGGACCCTCTTTTACAAATTGTTTTAAATTGGATTATATAATTTAAATTTCATGTAATCTGTATTATGGTAGTATAGTTTCATTGGAGATTCAATATACATAGAAGCAAGTGCAACATGAGCATTTTCAAACAGTTCTGTGTGCTTAAATATTTGTACTTATGTTTTAACATAGTTTGTATTTGTTCTGTACTAATGTTTCTGTCTGCTTATAACTACAATTTGTTTTCCTTACGAACAGATGATCGTACCTGTTCTGCTAAATATGTTATTTGCACTGTAGTTGGATATTTAAATTCCCGTTTGAAACCATCGGAAACACAGGCCGCTCATGTAGATGCACCTGTATGCAAACCAGATCAGTATCTGCAATTCCGCTAGCTGTTTAAATACACTTTGAGTAAATCAATAAACAAATGTCTGCAGGAAAGGCTATAACTAGACCTGCAGTTGCAGAAAGCGTAGTTCCTTGATACAGAGTGTTGATGTAAACGTATCTTCCAAATATATGCAACATGTTAATAAAACATTTCAAGAAACAGTGTTAGAAGAAAATTAATAGTTAAAAGATACAGGATTCACAAAATGATATAGATTCGAAATATAACAAGCTATGAGGGTGGTATTCCTGGGGATTTTGGTAATATTTCAAACTGACATTACATATACATTACAAAGGTTATTAAATGGTTATTTAAGTTTAAAGCTCATATATTAGTTCAATCACGAAGACCAGCCTTGGGAGAGGGACATCTCGCGAAAATGAGGAAACTCCTCAAAATGAAATTTAAAAAAACTCAATCATGATCAGATATTTGCCTTTGTAAATATATATTTTTTACGCAATACCTAGGCTATTTTACAGTTAAATCTTTTGAAAAAATAAAAATTAAATAAGCTACGCGTCCCTCCTCTTATCATGTATTATATAATTGAAGGCAGAGTATTTCATATGAATGAAATGGCAATAGCTATTAAATACATACTAATGGTTCTTTTCTTTTATGTTTCCAGAATACACGATGAAAAGACAAGATCAAGATAGTAAGTTAAAATGTCTTGTATTGGCTGTGTTTGTAGTTAGATCATTCTGAGAACTGAACTTAACAAAATTGTTCAAATATTAAATTCCATTGAGTTTTCCACGGCAACAAAAAAATGGGGAAATTAATCAAAACTTAACAATTCTTCTTGTCCCAGGCTTTTACTATTTCGTATGTAGCATCATCTAAATGACCTTTACCATCATCATTCAAATAATAGCCTTGAGGTCAAAAATGGCGCCTCCCCGGGGTCACTTAGTCTATTGGACCTCTTTCTAGACTGTTCAAATTATAACACTGGGGTCAAAAATGTCCCCTCCCTTTGGGTTATTTGTTTTACATAGACTTTTATAGGGATTTCGTTAAACTTCTAGTAAAAAAATTAAAGGGCCCGAGCCTTTGATATTTTGTATGTAGCTTCATCGAGTGGACCTCTACCAAGTATGTACACATTATAGCCTTGGGGTCAAAAATGACCCCTCCCTGGGGGTCACTTGTTTAACATAGACTTACATATATATTTTCAATCTTGTTTTGTAAAAATAGAAGGCCAATGCTTTGATATTTGGTATTTCGCTTCATCTAGTGGACCTCCTTTAGATCACTTGTTTTACATGGACTCGTATAGGGGAAAAACTTATTCTAGTCTAAGAGTAGAAGGCCAAGGCCTTTTATATTTGGTATATAGCTTCATCCAGTTGACATCTATGAAGACAGTTTGACATATTTGGAATACACTGGAGTCAAAAACGATCCCTTCCATGGGCGTCAATTATTTTACTTAGACTCGTATAGGGAAACACTTTTTAAATATTCTTGGGGCTTTCACAAGGACTTGGGAGAAACTTTCATACGCCACTTGTCTGAACGTAGAATGTTCAGATGCAATTGCCCTGTTTTCGGCAATGATTTTATTTCCGATTTAATAATCATACATGCACTTGTTAAAGGGTCTGGATTTAATTTCTCTATAACTTTTCATAATGGATCAGGAGGAAAACAAATTCTCAGAAATACTCCGCATGTATCGATCCAATGTTAAGGTAAACAAATATACAAAAGTAAACCACTGAGCCAACATGGAGAACGGAAACCATTTTATGGAAGAATCGCCTTCACCGATGAAACAATGTTTTATCTAATCGACTAAATCATACCTTGACATTACCATGACAAGTTTGATGTAAATATAATGTTGTTCCCTTCAGTCTGATATACAGACTTTGAAGTTGTTTACGAGTTCGTTGTCTTTAGGCGGAAGTAAACTTTTTAAAAGTTCAGACCTTTATATTAAGAAGTCTATATGTTTCCATTAAATATGTATTGAGCTTCTGCTAGCCCATATCATACTTGGAATAACATTATCTGGAGCTATCTGATGTATTAGTAGACGTCCTGTAATCAATAGGACAACCTTTATAGGAATGGAAGAATATCAAGGAGTAAAACCGCTTTACACTACACACTCCTATACTTTCTAGTATCAATCTCAATACATACACTATAGTTATTTGAAATTAAGGGTAACTCTTTTACAATTTGTGTATGTTAACAAGCTCATCTGGCTCCGAGGTAAGCAATATAACGCATCCTTGGTAATCTCGTAACATTTTCCTTCATACGGGCATTTTAAAACGTTGTGGAAAATATAATTGGGTCAATATGAACATAGCTATGCACAGATTACTAATCTTGTTTGTCGCGTTTGTGATGTTGCTTGTACAGCTTACAGGGTTCCTTCTGTCCCACCTGTCTCATCTGATTACAGTAAGTTTGTTTGAAACCGGTTGGGGAGAAATTGTCATTACTGATGTGATGCCTACTTTACCCGTTAAAATAGATGATGAGGATGACTCTGCTGAACCTAACTATTTCATAATAAATATGTCCTTAGATGGCTGCGCAGTTGGCATTATTTGGGAAACCTTAGACAAAATGAACATTTCCCCTCAATTTCCGTGTAAATCTTAATAGATTGCTCACTCTTTTATATAATAAAACATGTAATTTGAAGAGTAAGATAGCAGCACTTAGGCGATTGTTCAGTCAAATCATAAGTTTAATCAACTATGTAAAACAAATTGCTCACAATTATTTTATTCTTGCCATTTAATTCAAATAATATATATATATCAATATATATATTTGACCAATGCATATGCTGTTTTACGGTGAAATCATTAAAACAAGACAAAATGAAATAAGCTTCATGTCCCTTTAATTAAATGGAAATAACAACTAAATAAATATTCATGTTTATTTTTTATATCATTTCCAAAAAAATAAATAAAAGCAATAGCTTATTTAAACATACAAAACAAAGAAGATGGTAATTTAAAGCTGCTTGTTTAAGCTCTAGTTATAGTAAGATCATTCCGCAAACTAAATAAATGTTCATGGTTTTTTAAAAATATGTTTACAGAACAAAATATAATAATACAAAGAGTACATATATGATCAAATGAAATCAGCATGAAAACTGATCTCCTTAAAGTATCGTTATTTTTCATTAATAAATTAAACCATGTTACTCAATGAGAAAGATATTAAAACCTAGGCTAGTGTTCAGTCAAAGTTTAATCAAATCATTAAATAAATTGCCATCTCTTTTGAAATTTTGCAATTTAATAAGATGATATATTAACAAATGTATTTGACCCAATATTCTTTTGAAGAAACAGATTAAAATGCAGTATATCCCTTTTTCCATCATGTATTCTGAAATTGAAGGCAGAGTGTTTCATATAAATGAAAGGAAATAAAAAACTAAATAATTATAGTATATAGAAGTTCATTGTATTTTTTCTGTTTATTGTAAGATCAGTCTTAAACATGTTGTCATTGAGTAAGCTATTCTGAGTCTTGAGATTGCAATATTGAGGTATGTATATTTAAACCTATCCATATATCTGCCTTTATGTGTAGCAAGAGCATTGGCAGAAATATATTGAATGTTCAATGCAAATAACCTCGTTTTCCTTGTTTCCTTACCTCACTATCGCCCTGGTGAAGTCGTGTATGTCTAAGTTCCTTGTATTGGTTCTGTATATAGTAAGATCAGTTCGAGTGAGTGTTTAATACAAACTGCAATATTTCTCACGGTTTGTGTGTTAACATTTTTTTCTTTCCTCGCCATATTCCTGGTGAAGTGGTAGAAGCGGAACCTTGGGAGCGGGTGATCTCGGTTAAAATCAGGAAAAACATTTCAAAATTTAAATTAAAAAAATATAAAAAATCTTTTCAGATATTTGAAAATACTGTTTTTAATATTTGCCTGCATCATATTTGGGTAGGGGGGTGTATTGTGCAGCCTAATAGTTTGTTGACTCTTTTGTATATTATTACATGTAACTCTGTGAGTAAGAAACCAAAAACTAAGCTCTTATTCAGTCGGATCTTAGGTTTAATTATTTAATTAATACCAATTGTTTGCTCTTCTATATCTTGTCATTAAATTAGATAGAATATGAATGTATAACATTGACCTAATAAATGGGCTATTGTATGGCGGAATCATTTTTTAAAAAAAAGATTAATGAGCAGAGTGTTCATATTTTCTCAATTGAAAAGGCAAATATATATTTATGGTGATTTTCTAATATGTTTCCAGCACAAACTGGTAAGTTAAATTGTTATTGGCTCTGTTTATATTATATCATTATTAGAACTGATCTGATTTCATCATTTGAAAGCGAGACTAAACACGTTCAATTGATTATGCGTATATGTACCTGTATCTAGATGTAGCACGATTGAGGTGTATATTATATGTCCAACACATACCAATCTGCCTGTCCATATTGTTGGCAAGAGCACATGGAGTAATGCATTCAATCTTTAATATACATTTCCTTATTTCCCAAGATTTGCGTGTTAAAAACAATCATATTCTTAACCTCACTGCCTCCCTTGTGAAGAAGTAAGAATCTCCGACTTGGGAGCGGGAGTTCAAAATGAAATTTAAAAAAAGAAAAAGAATATCATTTATTTCTCCTTAATAAAAAATATAATTTTTAGAATTCGCCTGTTGTATATTAGTTAACTATTGTGCCTAATAGGTTGCTCACTGTTTTGTATATTATACTAAGTGTTTCGGTGCGTTAGAAACCAATACCTAGGCTATTGTTAAGTCAAACTTTAGTTTAAGCAATTAAGTAAAACAAATTGATCACTCATTTTATATTTTGCCATTTAATTTGATGATATATAAATAAATAACTTTACCCCAATATCTAGGCCTTTTTAATGTGTACTTTTAAAAAGAAAGAAAGGAATAGTGAGCTGTATATGTCCATCTTCCTATCAAGTATTCTAAAACTAAAGGCACAGTAATCGTATGAATAAACTGGAAATAACAACTTAATCAATAGTTATGGTTCTTTTCAAATACCTTTTCAGATCTAGCGATACAAGGATTAGAAGAAGATGGTAAGTAAAAGCTATGTATAGGTTCCTGTTATAGTAACATACGTCTGAAGACTGCTCACATTAAATTATCTGAAAAAGATAATTAACTTATTCAATTGAGTACGCTAACCTGTGTCTAGAGGACGCACTACATATCTTAAACATCATATCAATATGTCTGTCCATATGGTTGACAATGCATTGAATATTTAATACACATTTCCACACTTTCAACAATTTCCGAGCTAAAATGATTCATTTCCCTAACCTCATCTTCTTCTCCCTGGTGAAGTGGTAAGAGCCTCCGCATTGGGATAATGAGAACTCGGTAAACATAAGGACAGCATTTATAAATACAAAATAGAAATAATGATCAGATTTTGTGCTTTAGAAATATATTTATATTTTAATTGCGCCTAAGGAGATTATGTGCTTAACAAATGATCTTTGTCTTTTAAATAATACTATGTTATACGATGAGTAAGAAACCAATACGTAGGCTATTGTTTTGTCATAACGTCGGTTTTATCATTTAAGGTAAACGAATAACTCTCTCTGTGTATGTGTTGTCATTTAATTAGATGAGATAAACATATATAATGTACATATATATTTGACCCAATACCTAGGCTATGTTACGATTCAATCGTTTGAAGAAAAAATTGAGCTCTAAGTCCCTCTTGACATCATCATGTATTTTAAAACTGAAAGTAGACTGATGGATATAAATGAAAATAGCAACTTAATAAAGCGTCATGTTTACTTTCAGCAAAAGTATATTCAAACAGACAATTAATAAAAGCTGGTAAGTTAAAGCTCCTTGTATATGCTTTGGTAATAGTAAGCTCGTTCTGAGAACTGAACTTATTCAATTGATTTAGCTTACAATTCTCTACAAGTCTCAAAATTGAGGTATGTATATTACAACCATATCAATATGTCTGTCTTTAAGGTATAAATTTCATATTTCCCCGGATTTGCGTATTCAAAGAAAATTATCCGTTCCTCGTAATCTGTCTGGTGAAGTGGTAGTAGCATGACCTTAGGAGCGGGAATTTTCGGTAAAAATTTAAAAAAAACATTTGAAAATGAAATTAAGAAAATAAGAGATCTAATGCGATATTTGCCCTTTAGAAATAATGTTTTTAATGTTCACTTGCTGTAAATTCAGGGGATGTTGTGCTGCTTAATAGAGTGCTCACCTTTTAGTATATTATACCATGTAATTCGGCGAGTAAGAAACCAATACCAAGACTAGTTCTCATTCGAATCTTATGTTTATTTCATTAATTAAAAGAAATTTCTCACTCCTTTATGTCTTGCCATTTTAACAGATGTAAATCTCTAACCCCAATCCTTAGACTATTTAACGGCGGAATCTTTAGAAAACAACAACTGAATAATGAGTTGCATGTCCCTCTTCCTGTCATGTATTCTAAAACTGAAGGCATAGTATTCATGTTAATAACATTGAAATAGCAACTTAATAAAAATATATGGTTCTGTTCTCATATTTTTCCAGAACAAGAGAAGAAAATAACAGAAGAAGCTGGTAAGTTGAAGCTCAGTGTATAGGCTCTATTTATAGTAAGATCAGTCTGAAAACTTATCTTATTAAATCATCTGAGAACGAATCTTAAATGAAAAGTTATCTAGAGAACGGATATTTTATTCCAGGATATTTCAATTTATCAGAAAGCTTGTTTCGATGATGTGTCATATCTTTGTATAATCAAACAATAAAACATATAAGAAATTAATTTATACACAATCTTTTGATTGACAATAAATCGCTACGTCTTCTAGTGTTGTAGAGAACATCACTCATACTGCATTTAAAATTACAGCGGTTTTAGCCAAAATAAGGAATTTAGTTATTTCATATCATTGCGACGTGTAGCAAGAGGGAAGGAATTCCTCTTGATATGACGAGCAAATCATCTATTAATTTCCAAAACATATCTCTCTCATGTTTGGATTGATCTCTTGTTGGTTGAAACGTATTTTATAAAAAATATATAGTAATATTTAAACTTAATTTACATGGTAATGTAGCTAAAGCAGATAAAGTCGGGTTTCAATTCAAATCGATCAATCTTAATATATATAAAAACAAATCGATCCTTATAAGATTATTGACCTTGAAAGTTGGATGTGTTTTGTTGATCCCAGAACATATAATGTGGGATGAATATCAGCACCTAAACTAGTTCTGAACTGTCGAGAATTTCTCGATCAACATGCAAATGTGCTAGGATCTGAACAGTCATAAACTAATATACAACATGAATGTATCTGGAACCTATTGAAAGTATTTCTGCGGTACATCAGATATTTATTGAATCCATCTAGCAAGGAATGAAACTTTGTTAGTAGCTTCGATCTCGTGATGAAATAGTTGGAAAAACTTCAAGATGCGTGGCATCTAGAAGCCATTCTTTCTTTTGAAATATATCTAAAGATTCCAAACGGAAGCCAACATGAACATTGGAGATGATTCAGCAAAATAATGTTTTTGAATTTTGTTCCTTTACATTGTTTCAACGCTGAGCATGTTGATGGAATCACTCAGAAGGACTATCCCTGATATGACGAGATAACCATTTATAAGTGAACACAAACGTATCTCTCGCATGCAATTATTCCTGTTACAGCTAAACAAACAGACAATTAAAACCACGGACCTTTCATGGAAAAAGGTTTCTCTGAACAAAATAATGAAGGTACCTTTTACTCATCCACAGAGCTTAGAAGTGTTTACGAGTTCGTCTTTTGAGGCGGAACCTTTAGCAAATGCACTACCTTAACATTACTCAATTTATTATATTCAGATAACTTTTAATCTAATCTTCTGCCAGTTCATGTAAAACTTGAATGTGCTCTTTCTTGAGGTTTCGGAATAATCAGTGGGCATCTTGATGCTTTTGTGATGACTACCCGTGTGACGTCTGTCGTGCGCTTCTTAAAAGATTTCTTCAAATGACTTCTGCTCCGAAATAAATTGGTACAAATGTTCATTGGGTTACTCTCTTTCAATACTGTTCAAATGATGATTCTTATCCGTTAAAAACATTGCTGCAAGTGGGCGGTGCTTGTATTTCTTATATGTATAGGAATGTATACAATGTAGTGACAGCTAAAACAATATTCTAGTTAAAACCGATTTGAAAAATAATTTGGTACAAATGTTAATTATATCCTCTTTCAAGACTGCTCACAAGAGTTTTGCCGCTAGTAGCCGGAGCTTGTATTTTCTTCTTTGGCAAACATGTTTAATGCGTAACCCTTTACAAAGCATGTTCAAATTACTCTAATTCGTTGAAAAATATGATCACGAAGGGGCAATCATCGTTGTCCTTGTATGACTATGTTTAGATTTTTGAAAGTTTTAAATTCTGACAATCGTGGTTCTCTTGTTTCTTTCTAAATCAGTGTTTAAACAGTATTTTGCTAAGTAGGCGTCGAAAGAGAAAAAGAAAGGGTTAGTTTATGTGTGTTTTGATTCAATGTAAAGAAATTGTGTGACAGCTTTAGCTTTCATCTCCTTTTACGTTTCCATATGGAGAAGATTCGGATTATTTGTAAAGACTTGCTATATTTTAAATATACAGTCGATAGGGCTGTAAGGATACATTCGAATATTCGATATAGTCGATGTATTATGTATTCATTACTCGCCTCACCCAGACCCGAATATTTACGAATATAATCCAAAGCTGCATGCTTTTTAAACTAAAACTAATTTAGTTGAACTACAAACATTACCATAAATGTGTCACACTTGCAAACCTCTTCAGTTTCATAGCGCAGTCGCCTCTATATAAATTAAGTTCCCCACCCACAGCAGCTTACCCTTTTATCTTTAATTCATTTTGTCATTATATAATGATGTTGTGTTCGTGACGATGTATTTAAACAAACGTTTGTGTGTGTTTTAATTTTGTTTCAATTAATGTTGAATTAAAAGAAAATAGACATATTTAAGTGTCACTAATTATTCATTATAATGACAACCAAAAGCACTCAACACAAAATGGCAAAACCCGCGGTAATTGAAAATATTGAACTTCCGACCAAACATACGTCAGTTGAATAGGAACATTTGGGATTTCCGAAAAGATTCAATGGAGATCTTCCATAGCTCACTATCTGCAAAATTGGAAGACATGAACTCGGGTTACAACTTGTTAAACGCTACATTAAGTTAATAATTACTTCCTTTTGTAAAATCAAAGTTCTTGAAGTAAATATGTTTATTTACTTTTGAGGATCACAAAATGTCGACTTTGGACAAATAGTCAAATATGGTGATAACGTTTAAACTGTTCTAGTTTATTTTATTTGCCAGAAGAGTTACAAGAGTTAATAATCAATCATTATACTTTCTCGAATCTGAATTCTGCTTTTTTTTCATGTTTTTAAATTCATGACAGTATTCGTGAATAAGTATTTGTATTCGTTACTCTGTATTCAAGATACCTATCGTATTCACTAACTTGTGTATTCGTTACAGAGCGCAGTAGTCAACCATGTCGAGTTTCTCCAGGGTTTACACAGTTGCATGACTCCGGACATGGAGAAGATGTCGAACGTTTTGAGATAAGTAAGTTGATGCCAAAACATAGTATAACCCGTTAATAATAACCCGATATTGACGCTGTGAAACTGGCCGCAACGTACAGTTGAAAAGAAGTTAAACTCCAACCATTTAACGGTGATCGATATTGATATTTTGTGAACATCGTAAACTAAGCCCAATAAATAAACTGCTACAGCTTAATATAAGCAAACCTTTAAGCACCATTTTAATATCACCTTAGCCGATGACTCAATATGATCTATTCTGCCCGTCGTTAATTTTTAGAATGAAATTTCATCTCCTCTTAAACCACCGAAACATTCTACACAAAACATCACGGGACTGTTTCCTTGGTGGACCTCTTTTAAAGTTGTTCAAATATTTTTATTTCATTGAAAACTTTGGTTTCAGCAAAAAAAGGGAGGCAACATTAAAACACCTTAAACATCTTCCCCTCTGGATCTGCTTGTTCGATTAAAAAAGGTTGTTCAAGCCATACTGATTGGAAAAAAGGGCAAAATTTGAAAATTTGAAAATTCCTTATTTCTGAAAGTGCTTGC
>JAUELF010263412.1:0-11215 GCA_031471495.1 Clinocardium nuttallii | reverse complement strand
TTTACCCCCTTGCTCTAATGCGATTATTGTGAACATCAGCGCATGGTGATCTGGAACAACGCAAATTTCCGAAAATAATGAACATTTAGCTTAAAAACGCCGGCGTTATGGTCGGTTGGCAAATTTGGATGTGGTTGGTCAAGAGAAAAATCAATTATGAACCTGTCTCTACCTGAGAACGGGTTGTTTTAGACGTTTTTTCTTTGTAAATTATTGCCCAAATCGTGCAAGGGGGTAAAACACTGTTGCACACCGTGTCATTATTATTACACTATATGGATGTATAGAGGGGCTATTTATAGTAAAATGTGCGGGATTCCCCAAATTATCTTACGATCAAAGCCTATAAACAATATAGAGAGACTTTTTGAGAAATTTAACGAGGTAATTGGTATTTTCCGCATGTTTGGCTGTAATAGAAATTCGGACACCTGTAGGCATACAAGGGAAACTTGTCTCACTGTCTGGTAATCAGGTTTTTGAACCAATCAAGATAACATGAACAAATCTTTGAAGAAGTTAACCTAAGGAACTCAACTAGGAAAATAAGGTACAAGAGGCCCAGAGTGCCAGTATCACTCCTCTACCATTAGGCAAAAAATAAATATAAATAGCCATGTAGATAACAACCAAGACCCTTGATGGCCATGCTTTTAAACCAATCAAAATGTCTATTTCTACAAAATAATTTGAAAATGGCCAACCAGTTTGGGAGAAAATTTCATCTTTCAGTTGCCATGGAAACCAGAATTTTGAATGGATAAAAAAGTTTGATGTAATTGAGGAATGGACATTGAGAAGATGCTATCTATTAAATTTTAACTCAATTGGCTTAGTGGTTATAGAGGAGAACAAACCTTGTTTGAAGCAAAAAGTAAACATACACACAGACACATGGACATACAACTAACAGACACTTATGCAATGATAAAATGTTGACTGGCATTTAGCCGTCAGAGCTAAAATTACTGCTGCCCACTAACCTCCATCTTTTTCTCACCAATAAAGAAGCCAGCAGTTTAGGAGGAGAAGATTTATTTTTGGTTTCCATGGCGACTTTTTCTGATTTGAAAAATCTTGAACGAAGACCCCCTAGGAAATACTCTTGTGAAATGTAGTTGAGGTTGATGCATTATATTGTCATCAAGTAGTTATTTTAACCCTTTCCCACATACAACAAATCTGCAGCAGACAACTTTGAACTCATCTTGGTAAAAATATGAGAAATCTCTATTTATGAAAAGTCAATAATTGAATAGGGTTTTTAATTAAAGGAGAATTTCTCTTTTTACGACAATGCTTTCAAAAAATGTCTGCTGCAAAGGTGTCAATAAGCATCTGTATGTTGAAAATGTAAGTCAATAGGCCTTATGGATAAAAACACAGTGAACATGTCCAAAGAATTAGGTGAAAACTTATAGCCTTCCGAATATTTACAAGTTTGTAGCTTTCATCAGAAGAAAGTTTTATATCAGTACTAAACATACCACTTCGGGCAACATTAAACCATTTACATTCCTCTCACTTTTGGTCGATGAATCAAAAAGACTTGTCTTGAGCAATATTTAAAATTATAAATTTTTCAATCATTTAGACTTAGAATATTCACTTACTCGTTGAGCAGAAAAGGATAAGGACTTTTTTCCCGAAGTCAATATTGCCATCAGACTCCTGTCGTGCCGCTTTCACTTTACCATACAGGGAATCATAGGATGGGGGAGGGGCTGAAATGGATTCACAATTATTTTAAACAATTCTTCGAACTAAAATGAGGTTTTTTTCCACATTGAACATCCTCTGGAGCATATTACAAAGATATAGATCTGAGTACAACAAAACAGTGATTTTAATAAGTATTAACCCTTTCCCTCATATAGACAGTGTGAATTTTCTTGTATAAATTTCCCTATATTCACAATTACAGAACATTGCTAACAGCCCTCAAAATCTGCTGTGTATGTAGATGCATGAACGGGCAGTGGTTTGAGGGAACACGTAAATAACCCACACGCAGATGCATTTTGACATATCTGCAGCTTTCTGGCACCAGTAATCTAAGGGAATTCCAGAAAACTGACTACTTTTCCAGTAAGTCTACAAAGTCCATTTATGGAAGACGAAAGTCGCTAGTCACAATGACTTTTGTCAATTATCAGAAAGATTGAATCGCCAAGTCAGGGTTCAAACTCCAGACTCCTAGAATATAAGCCAGAATTGTTATCACAGCTTGACAAGATTGGAAAAGGGTAAAAATAAATTGACTGTGTATGTTTACCCATATCCCCTGGAGTGCTTGTAGATGAGTATGTGGGTGGTGCCTGCTGGGTCATGACGGGATCCGAAGGCTGGTCATAGGCTGGGGGCGCCTCAGCTGCCATCCCTGCTTCCTGCAAATAAAATCAATGGTCTTGTTATTTGCAATACTTTTCACCACTAGAAGTTTAACGTACAGAAGTATTTTGACACATACGAAGCAGACCACAATCATTTGCCATGCCATTTTCAAATCTAATTAACCCTTTCCCTCATATAGACGCTTTCTTATGCCTCTGCAGCAGACGGCTTTTTGAAAATATAGTGACAAAAGAAGAAATTGCTTTTGTCATTATGTTTTCCACTTTTAGTCATAGGTCATTCATTCAATTATAGAGATTTTCCATTTTTTGACAAAATATGTTCAAAGTCGTCTGCTGCAGAATTGTCGTATGAGGGAAAGGGTTAAAATGTTTTCATTACCAAGCCCATATGGACAGGCTCAATGACCTTAACAAGTTTCTGTAAACAATCTTCTATGAATTATTCGTATGCATGGATGCACTTATTGATCTGGTTCTACAGTGTTTGCAAATGTCCAACAATTGGTTCTTGTGGAGCAATGCTCATTAAATGTGTCAGTTGGCACTTACTTTGGCAATCCCATAAGGCACATGAAGAATTTCTCGGCGATTCCAAGTTTGCTGCGATCTCCATCAAAGCTTCGAAACAAATCAATCTGGAATAGAAGGAATAACAAATCAAAATCAACTTCATTAATAGATTAACCCTTTCCCTCATATAGACGCTTTCTGACACCACTGCTGCTCTGCAGCAGATGGCTTCTTGAAAACAGTGACAAAAGAAGAAATTGCTTAAAACAAGCAATTTCTTTTTTTGCCACAATGTTTTCCACTTTTAGTCACAAGTTATCCATTTAATTGTAGAGATTTGTCTAATTTTTGACAAAATACGTTCAAAGACATCTGCTGCACAAGTGTCGTATGAGGGAAAGGGTTAATAGCAAACCATACATTTGAAATTGAAGAATTTTACAATTCAGTCTGATCTAACTAGATTACATAAAAGATTTTTTTAGAGTTTCCTATTTGAACAAAAAAATAAAAAAATATTCTATTCATATTATGACATATTAATATTAATATGTAACATTTCCAACAGGTATGTGTATTTCGACAATATTGTGGCTAAAAGGAGAAAAAAAATTCTATGTACAAATTTTGACCATATTAATGAAATTTGTAATATCTCACCTCCTCCTGGCCGGGAAGTATTTTCTGTAAAGATCGGAGTTTCTCTGCACCAAACTTGTCACTCTGTCCATCTTGAAGGAGCTGTATGATTTCCTCATTTGGCATTTTGAATTGTTTCAAAAATATGTTCACATTTAGGCTTCTTTTCCCATCCAGCATGTTTATCTGTAATACAATAACATTGAACTATTGATCTTATCTCTATTTCTTACATTACCAATTAAACCCTTTCCCACATACAACAAATCTGCAGCAGACGACTTTGAAAACATCTTGGCAAAACTGTGAAAAATGTCCATTAATATGAGTTTAATCATTGAATAAAGTTTAAATCATTGTGGTAAATGGAGAAATTGCTCATTATGAGCAATTTCTTCTTTTGCCACATTATGATTTCAAAAGTCGTTTACTGTAGATGCGTCAGAATGTTTGCAAGTGGGAAAGGGTTTAGGTTTGAACTAACCAGGATAAGTTTGTTGTTATGAAGTTTGGAAGATTAGATTATCTTTTAAAACTTTTTCACATACAACAAATCTGCAGCTAACTTACAATGCATTTATCATTAACTCTTGAATTGTTGAAAACATTATGTTTTTACCTCAGACATTACCGTTTCACTTATTTCTATTCACTTATTTCATTCTGACGTCTCTGCAGTAGATGACTTTTGAAATTATTGGGGATAAATATGAAATTGCTCACAATGAGCATTTTGTCCCTATGCCAGTGTTTTCAACTTTATAGAAGTTTTTATTGTTAATTTTTGGTAAGTTTTTATTGTTAATTTTTGGTGAAAAAGTTTTTTCAAGTTGTCGGCTGCAGGTATTTAGTTTGATGGAAAGGGTTCAAAATGGCATACCATATAATAACCATTGAAAAAGATCAAATGAGGTAACAGTTTAATGCTAATAATATTAAACATGCTCATCTTTGTGACATCATTTAACCCTTTCCCACACACAAATAATCTTCAGCAGGTCTACAACTGTGAAAAGATCACAATATGAAAAATCTCTATTAAATGCAAGATTACGGTAGGTAAATGAATGAAGTTGAAAACATAGTGGCAAAAGTTAATGTTGCTCGTTATGAGTAGTTTCTCCTTTTGTAACAATGTTTTCAAAACTTGTCCACAGCAGATGAAGCGTCAAAGATTTGTCTGCATGTGGGAAAGGATTAATTATTATCTAATGGGTGTATCCTGACAAAGAAACCTTTTGGCTTCAACAAGGTTCTCAAATTCTATCGTAACAGCTTTCAACACATTCAATAAAAACAAAATTGTCTTATAGACTACAAAAAGAATTGGAGCAACGCAAAAATGAGATATGACAGTTATGATATCCTTTACGTAAATGAAAGGCCCCCCTAGGGTCTGACATATCCTTAATTGAATCCATTTGACCCTCGCCAACTTGCAGACACATATTGATGCATCTACAGCAGGCGACTCTTGAAAACTTCGGAGGCAAAAGAGAAAATTGCTCATCATGAGCGAGTGGGGAAAGGTTTAACCCTTTCCCACCTGCCTTTTGACGCAATAGCAGCAGATGACTTTAGAAAACATTGTAGCCAAAGATGAAATTGTTCTTGATGAGAGCAATTTCTCCTTTGACCACAATGTTTTCAACTTTATTTAACAATTAAGAGATTTCTTTAGGTTTTTGTCACTATGTTTTCAAAGTCTTCTGCTGCAGATTTGTTGTATGTGGGAAAGGTTCAATACACCACAGATTTATAACATGGATACAAGAGCAGTACAATGTGGATGACTTTACAAAATGTCCACAGAAAACGTGTTTTGTCATCATTATAGATGTGAACAACATTAGTAGACAAAAATCCTACATCATGGGGTGGGTGATACTCGTAACAAATGTGCGTTTAACAAGATTTACAGTATCCGTCATTGGTAAATATTCCTAATTGGATATCTCCAGTTGTGTCCAGCTCAAAAGAAGCCAATTCTCTTCCATTTTTGTTTACTTCAAAATGTTTAGATTTCAAATCATAGTCCTTTCCCACACACAACATATCTGCAGCAGACAACTTTTAAAACATTCATTCACAATATGGAAACATTCTATAATTGAGAGTTTAATTATTGAATAGAGATGAAAATGTTGCGGAAAAAGGAACATTATTGCTCATACTAATCAATTACTCAGATGTTGGAGAAGGTTATTTCTTAACTTTTACCCATATACAACAAATCAGCAGCAGTCACAACTGTGAACATTTACAATAAATTATGAATAATGTCTTTATATGAAAGTATACATATTGAATTAAGTTGAATACATAGCGACAAAGGGAGAAATTTCTCATTATGAGCAGTTTCTCTTTTAACAAATATATAAAAATATTGATAATTTACCGTTCAATTTCAATACAGGGTTGAACATATTGCGAAATGAGAATTTGCTTTTTACAAAGAACAAATCCTTTCCCCACAATATTTCTGAAAGTTAAGTAATCTGCTGCAGAAGTATCTAAAGTCATCTCCAATAAGGAAATAAAAGTTTGTGTCATGCTAACTTCATTTTCCATTCAACAATTGGGCGATCAGAAATATAATGATTTGTAAAAAAATAATAAGTGTCGCCCTACCAAACTAGGGCTAGACTATCCTGTAGTTTGAATTTTCATTCAAAAAGTCCTTCAACATTTATGTCAATAGAAGGAAATTATCTAAATTTTTAAATAAACTTTGTAAAAATAAGTTTCTTACAGGATATCACAGCAATCCTTTATTCGTCTGTGATTCAATCTAATTTAATTTCGTTAATAATTTATCCTATTTGATATTTTCAGTCATCTGCTATGAATTAAACATTTCAGGAAAAAAGTTCTGCATCTAGAAATTCGCATTTGGCAACTTATAATTAATAAAAAATAAAAAATATTGTGGAAAAATAAGTATTCTACTGCATTCAATTTCTTATAATTGCTCAGTCAACTGAAAAATGCTCAAATTGCTCTACATGATAACATAATTTACCATTCCCAAAATTTAAGGCATTCAACTTTTGATGAAGATGAGAACACTGTGGGAAACAGGAGAAATGATTATTTTATTTCACCTTTTCCCTTTCCCAACTTTAGACCACTTCTGTCTAATCTATAACAAATCATATCAGCATAAAGGGGTTAAAGAGACTGTTCAACAAGTTAAAGGGTGAATACAAGAAAGCCAATCTCATCTTATTGAAATAATAAACTGTTTGCATTCATCTAACAATAAATGGTTGTCATATTCCTCGCACAATCGTGACAAAACACTTCTGAATTTATGAATTAAATTGAACAGAATGTGTTTGGTAGCCACGGAGATTGACACTGATATGCACTATGATATCTTCTCAATTATTTCATTTCAGTTAGACCCTATTCCCGCTAAAGACAACATTCAACACCTCCAAAGCAGACAAGTTATGTATTTTATGATGTTTTCAAAGTTGTCTGCTACAGATGTGTTGAATGTAGGAAAGGATTGTCTGTACATTATTATAATATGTGAATGAATTTCAAATGAGATGAGATTATGCATCTGCCTTGTCATTGCTTATGACTTTAAAAGTTCAAAATACAACAAAAATGATGTAAATCATGCTTCTTTGTTAATCTAAGAGACCACATTTCTTACTGCATTAAATTATAATCTTAACATGAAATAATAACTTATCTTTTTTTCCAGTCTAATGCAACAGATCATCATTCATTACATATGTATATATACTTTGGATGAGTCGGATTCATTACAGGAAAAGGAATAGATCTTATATTTGAGCAATGGTCTGATAAGACCAACCTTAAGGAATTTACGCCCAATACAGAACAAGTACATTCTGCAGTCTGTTCTCACTCTGCACTGTTTGCAGAGAAGTCGGAGAAGGTTTCAAAATTCTTCCGCTCAACAATTTACACAATGATGTGCTATACTTTTTCCACTTGTGTAATTGGCTTCATAGAGCAGCGAACATAATGAACATGTTAATGGTCATGTTTAGCAATTTAGTTTGTCTCAGAAAAAAATAATACGTAAGAGACATCAACACTTTTCAGGTCTTTTCAGTTTGTAACATTAATCATCTCCCTGAATGGAATTTCAAGTGCCATCTGCTTTAATTAACCCTTTCCCACAGACAACAAATCTGCAGCAGACGACTTTGAAAACTAATGGCAAAATTGTGAAAAATCTCCAAAATTTAGAGTTTTTAAAATCATTTATTAGAGTTGAAAACATTGTGGCAAAAAGGGAAATTGCTCATCATGAACTATTTCTACTTTTGCCACAATGTTTTCAAAAGTCGTCTGCTGCAAATGTGTCTAAATGTTTCTTCAAGTGGGAAAGGGTTAAAAACATATCAGCAAGAATGTTCATGAGGCATTTACTCATGATTGTTCTCCTGTATTGTGTTTCAACATGATGTTTAATAAAAGGCAGCAGCTGCAGTCTGAGGTTGTAACATTATGTTAAACAGGGAAATGATTAAAGGGTTTATGATAAATTACAGGAAAAAGATTTAAAAAATATAAATTATTTACATCTGAACGGATGAAAAAAACAATTGTCATAATGAGAATTATGCAAGTGTAATGCGTAAAATATGCTAATACAATTAATCCACTTGTAGACGCATTTTGACGCATCTACAGCAGACGTTTTTTTTAAAACATCGTAACAAAAGCAGAAATTGCTCAAAATGTGTTGTAACTGTTTCTCCTTTTGTCACAATGTTTTCCAACTTTTTTCAGTAATTATACCAACAATGATAATAGATTTTCCACATTATTGAGTTGACATTGTTCAGATTTGCTGTATGTGGGAAGGGTTAAGTGACACCACCACAGAAGGACCTTTCCTGTAATATGCATACCACCTGCTCAATGACAATTACACTTTCATTAAGAGAGATCTTTGACAGTTTTTAAACTTGAAGTTTTTTCCGAAGTCGTTTGCTGCACATTTGTTGTAGGTGCAGGATAAATGAACAATCATTTGATGAAATTTCTAAAGTGGTCCCCAGAGCTGCAGACGCAAATTTACTCTCTTAACCTTTTCCCTCATATAGATGCTTTCTGATGCCTCTGCAGCAGACAGCTTTTTGAAAATATGGAAACAAAAGAAGAGATTGCTTAAAATGAGCAATTTCTCATATTGTAGCTATGTTTTCAACTCTATTCAATTTTATCTTTTTATTTAATAAGGGATTTTCTGTGCTTTTACCTAGAGGTTTTCTGCTGCCGATTTTTATATACCTGGGGAAGGGTTAACCCTTTCCCTCATATAGACGCTTTCTTACGCCTCTGCTGCACACAGCTTTTTGAAAACAGTGTCAAAAGAAGAAATTGCACAAAACATGCAATTTCTCCTTTTACCACAATGTTTTCCACTTTTAGTCATAGGTTATCCATTCAATTATAAAGATTTTCTATACTTTACAAAAACTGTTCAAAGTCGTCTGCTGCAGAGTTGTTGTATGAGGGAAAGCTATTCCAGTTAAATGGTCCTTTTCCACAACATTTATACAAATCTGCAGCAGACAGCTTAATGGTTGATTGCTGATTTAACAATTTTCCCAATTTTTTTGTTGAATCTGCTGCTGATATAAGTCTGCATGAGTCTGCACGAAGGAAATAGTTATGACAAGACTTACAAAGCATGAAAAAGTGAATGTGTTAACATTATCTACAGTCCCTGCATTGTACACTGTAACAAATGTATCTGTACCAACAGGGACATTGTCCAAACAGGATACACTTGTCTGACCTGAAATTTATATACATTACAAAGATTTAAAAAGGTTGTAGCAACCAACTGAGGCATCTTCAGCTAAAACTTTAAAAACATTGTTTATAAAAGAGAAATTGCTTAACCCTTTCCCTCATACAGATGCTATTTGACACATCTGCAGCAGACGACTTTTGAAAACATTGTAGCAAAATAATTAATGAGCAATTTCCCCTTTTGTCAAAATGTTCTCAACTCTATTTAATAATTTAACTCTCATTTATGGAGATTTTTCAAAAATGTTCTCAACTCTATTTAATAATTTAACTCTCATTTATGGAGATTTTTCCCGTTTTTACCACAATGTTTTTAAAGACGTCTGCTTCAGATATGGTAAAAGTGGGTAAGGGTTAAAATGCACCATTTCTCAACATTTTTTCCAGAAATTGTACCTTCATTTATAGAGATTTTCCACTTTGTTGCCAAGATGTTCTCATAGTTGTATTAGTAACTTCAGATAATGCGTTAAAAAAATATTCCCGGACCAAGATTGGTATTCGGACCCTGGACCTTTGGTTTGACAGTGAAGCGCATAATCCAGCTGAGTATTACTTGTATGTTATCATTAAAATGAATAAACAATTTACCTGTCTTCCAGATTGAAATCATTTGTTCAGATTTCAAATTCACACAATATCTTAAATCAGATAGAGAACTTTGTGCAACTTGACACACATATTTCTATTATAATTTAAATATTAAGTTCAGCTTCTGACATCCATGGAATTTAATTAGATTTCATTATTTATTTGATGGGGTTGTGTAGACCCCCAATAGGTTTGTGTTTAATGACAAAGACTATTAGTCCAGGGGTTGTGAGTCTGAACTCCGGCTTAGTCATTCATTCTTTCTGATGACTGACAAAAGTCATTGTGTCTTCCATCATTGGGCTAAATAGTCTATGTAGAAATGTAGCCAGTTGCCTGGGAAAAAATGCTGTGCGCTGATTCATGTCATGTGTATGAACATATAACTAAAATACCATCAATACGCAGCATTAACCCTTTCCCTCATACGACAATTCTGCAGCAGACAAATTTGAACACATTTTGTCAAAAAATGGAAAATTAAATGGATAACCTATGACGAAAAGAGACAAACATT
The DNA here is from genome assembly GCA_031471495.1 of Clinocardium nuttallii. Taxonomy (NCBI): domain Eukaryota; kingdom Metazoa; phylum Mollusca; class Bivalvia; order Cardiida; family Cardiidae; genus Clinocardium; species Clinocardium nuttallii. The sequence continues at coordinate 790 of JAUELF010263412.1, read as the reverse complement.
GTGGCAAAAGGAGAAAGTACATGTTTTGTGTAATTTCTTCTTTTGTCACTATGTTTTCAAAACGCTGTCTGCTGCAGAGGCGTCAGAAAGCGTATATATGAGGGAAAGGGTTAATGTAGTTACACGCAAACCTTTAAGCATACATTCTAAGTAAAACAAGAGATGTTTGTCGCTTCCATGTTTAGTTTGAGGGTCATGGGTGCATACAATGTCAAGTTATGACTCGGACATGTTTTTAAATATGCTTGTTCTTTCTGCCAGTAGCTTTATATTTGCTCTGATCTTCTCATCGTGATAAGCTTGGAGGATCATGATATCATCTGTGGCTGGCAATACATCCTTTTTATCAAACTGCCTCTTTGTAGCAGTCTGGTGCGCTACACTGCCAATCGTGTCACTCCAAGATGACTCATACAAGTCCGTGACATTTTCTCTTTCCTCCCTTTTTCTTTCCATGAGCATGCGACCACGATACATCTCGCCTATTTTTTAGCTCCACTGGCATAAAGCCAGTCGGGCTTATGTCCGGCGTGCGTGCGTTAACTTTTTCCTTTAAACGACTTCTCCTCCCTAACCACTTGGCCAATTTGGTTGAAACTTTGTATGAAGCATCCTCTCAATGTCCTCTATTATATTCCTTCAAATTAATTTTATCGATTTAAAATTCTGGCAACCGAAAGAAAAAAATAGTGAAAACTTAAAAAATCTTCTTTTCCGAAAGTGTCGGGCCGATTTTCAAATAATTTTGTAGAAATGTTCCTTGGGTGACCCTTTATTAGATTCCTTCAAG
>JAUELF010263411.1:0-20389 GCA_031471495.1 Clinocardium nuttallii | reverse complement strand
ACCCGTAAAACTGGCATCATATTGTCTAAATAAGTAGACCCGTAAAACTGGCATCATATTGTCTAAATAAGTAGACCCGTAAAACTGGCATCATATTGTCTAAATAAGTAGACCTGTAAAACTGGCATCATATTGTCTAAATAAGTAGACCCATAAAACTGGTAACCTACCCTGACAATATAGTGATATATATGAAAAAATGTTTAAGCTTTTCCCACATACAACAAATCTGCAGCAGGCAACTTTGAAAACATCTCGACAATAATATGGAAAATCTCCCTAAATGAAGACATACTTATTGAATAGAGTTGAAAACATTGTGTCAAAAGGAGAATTTGTTTGTTTTGAGCAATTTCTTCTTTTGTCACAAAGTTTTCAAAAGTCGTCTGCTAAAGGCCTAAATCACCTTACTAACAAAATATTGTATGCAAATAATTTATCAAGCAAGGGTTCTGGTTCTAGGCTAAGAATTCAAGATATATTAGGTACATCCAATACCTTGACATGTTATTTACATCTAGTTCAAAGGAATGTCATATATTTCTGGGTTAGGACTTCAACATCCATTTAACATTTCTCACATACAACAAATCTGCAGCAGATGACTTCGAAAAGATCTACCGGTAGATAAAAATTAGAAAAATCTCTATAAATGAAAGGATACATTGTTAATAGAGATGAAAACATTGTGGCAAAAGGTGTCTGCTGCAAAGTCATTAGAAAGTTTCTGTATATGAAAAAGAGTTAAGTAAAGCTGGAGTTACTACCCTTGACAAGTCATTATTAGATTGATTAAACCTTGAGTTATGGCCCTTGAAGCACAATAGCCTCACAGCAGTATGTACATAGAGACATTGATGCAGATAGACACATTTCATGTACAGTGTTGAAGTCATTATGGAAAAAGGAGGAATGGCACCAATTGTTATTTCTCCTTCCATCAATGTTTAAAAAGGTGCAGAGGCATTGAAAGTCATCTTAATGAAGGAAAGTCTCCAAGGGTTGAAAGAGACTGAAAGAGGATCAAGATTGATCATTTGGAAAAATGATCGATTATAATTTTAGTTCAAACAGAATAGAATGTACCGATTATATATTGATTGATTTTGTTGACTGAACCTCTGATCATTGAATACAGATGTAAACACATTTTCAAACTTCTGAAACAGATATCTTTTGAAAACATAGTGGCAAAAGGTGACATTGCTTATGATGTTTAATTCCTCCTTTTGCCACAATGCTTTCAACTCTAATCAATATTTCTACTTTCATTTATAGAGATTTCTTATATTTTTGGCCTAGAAGTTGTCTGGGGCAAATTATTTGTATATTGGGTATGGTTACATGTGGAGTTCTAATCTATGATCAAAACAAGCAATTTCTTCTTTTATCACCATGTTTTCAACTCTATTCAATTATTCTACTTTCATTTAAAGGGAGTTTTTCTGGTATGTTATCAAATTGTTTGTGCTGATCTCGCTTAAAATGTGGAAAATCTTTATAAATGATTATGAGCAATTTCTCCTTTTGTCACAATGTTTTCAGAAGCAGTCTACTGCAGGGGCATCAGAAGGTGTCTATATGTGGGAAAGGGTTAAACCGTTTTGTTATGGTACTCTAAAAATTGTGTCAGTTGGACAATTCATTTAAGAATATTTACAACAACATATAGGGTTTAGAGACATTATTAAACTCTTTGTCTTACCCTTTAACAAATTTATGACTCTGAAAAGTAAACTAATGACTGACTGTGGGTTAACCCTTTCCCTCATATAGACGCTTTCTGACGCCTCTGCAGCAGACGGTTTTTGAAAACATAGTTTCAAAAGAAGAAATTGCACAAAACATGCAATTTCTCCTTTTGCCACAATGTTTTCCACTTTTTGTCATAAGTTATCCATTCAATTATGGAGATTGTCTATGTTTTGACAAAATACGGTCAAAGTCGTCTGCTGCAGAGGCGCCGTATGAGTGAAAGATTTAAATATTTTTATCAGTAAATGACCATCATCAGGCCCCTTTTGAGTGAGTTTTTTCCTCTTAGATTCCTCTAGCTATTACATATTCCCTCTATGTGGGAGAGGGTTACATTGCATTGATCATAATAATTTAATGGCCTCTGACTTAAGGGACAAATGTTCAGGTTAGTGATCCAAGGCCTCATGGCACTTTTGTTTACCAAGCTTACTCTTTATGTGGTATTGTTTGGCTGGAAAATATCATCAAGAACATTGTTACAATGGGTTATAACAATGTTGTATTAAAAGTTGATGTTGTTGTTGGAAGTTCCTCATTGTGTTTGTAGTAGAGGAAGACCAGGGTTTGATCACCTATCTGGTCATACAAAAGACTTTTAACCTTTCCCACATACAGCAGCAGACCACTTTGTAATTATTAAGCCCCAAAAAAAGAAAATCTAGACACTTTCTGACGTCTTTTCAGCAAACGGATTTTTGAAAACATAGTGAAAAAAGAAGAAATTGCTCAGATCTTAGAATTGTTCTCCTCGGAAGTTTTCAAATCATACTGTTAAAGCATAAGAAGTAGATGTTTTTGTCTGATACTTTAATTCTGGATAATTAGATATAAGAGATTCAGTTGAATTACGTAAGTGTGTACGCTTGATCCTTGTACAATATGCAGAACCATTTTGACACATCTTAAGCAAAGTACTCTGAAAATAATATTATGGTGGATGAATTTGTAATTGCTTGTAACGAGTAATTTCTTTTTGTCACAATGATTTCAACTTCATCAAATATTTATAGTCTCATAGATGAGGAACTTTTTTGAACATGTTTTAAAAGTCTGTTTCAGAATTGTTTTATATTGGAAACAGTTATCGGAGAATCAGTAAAATATATTAAAGTGTCTTCTGTGATTAAATGAGTATGTTCTGTGTGCTAATTAGATCAATTATACTTTCCTGGAATCTCTCAAGTAGTGTCTATATGGAACATAATGCAAACACCGTGCTTTGAGGGAATAGAATTTCAAAGTTTTATATTGTGAAATTTTATTTTTGCTGGAGTCTGGTTGTCTTTACCTGTAAATACAAAAACTAAAATTGTGGGTACATCAACATATTGGGTCTCTGGGTCAAACAGTTTTTTTCCATCTTCACACAACTTGTTGGGTCTCTAGGTCAAACGGGTTTTCTTCCAATCTTCACACAACTTGTTGGGTCTCTAGGTCAAACAGGTTTTCTTCCAATCTTCACACAACTTGTTGGGTCTCTGGGTCAAACGGGTTTCTTCCAGTCTTCACACAACTTGTTGGGTCTCTGGGTCAAACAGGTTTTTTCCAGTCTTCACACAACTTGTTGAGTCTCTTAGGTCAATCAGTTTTTCTTCCAATCTTCACACAACTTGTTGGGTCTCTAGGTCAATCAGTTTTTTTCCAGTCTTCACACAACTTGTTGGGTCTCTGGGTCAAACAAGTTTTTTCCAGTCTTCACACAACTTGTTGGGTCTCTAGGTCAAACAGTTTTTTTCCAGTCTTCACCCAACTTGTTGGGTCTCTAGGTCAAACAGGTTTTTTCCAGTCTTCACACAACTTGTTGGGTCTCTAGGTCAAACAGGTTTTTTCCAGTCTTAATGCCACAACTTATTGGGTCTCTAGGTCAAACAGGCTTTTTCCAGTCTTCATGCCACAACTTGTTGGGTCTCTAGGTCAAACAGGTTTTTTCCAGTCTTCATGCCACAACTTGTTGAACATGTTTGTTGGTATAATATCTCGGCCAAGTTTGATAACAAGTCAAATCACCCAAGAAGTAATGGCCCTTGAATAATTTTTTTTTTTAGATATGCCACTTTTAAAGAAATGTCAAACTTACAGCTCAGAAAGGGAAAAATCTTTAAATGACATCAATTACAATTACTATATAGCGCAGGCTCAATTACAAATATTATATAGCGAAGGCTTAATTACAAAATATTTGCAGATTTGTTATATGTGAGAGAGTTAACCCTTTCCCACCTGCAGACCCATTTAGATGCAATAGCAGGGGACAGCTTTTCAACTTTATTTAATAATTAAGCTATATGTCACTATGTTTTCAAAGTCGTCTGCTGCAGATTTGTTGTATGTGAGAGAGTTAATTAACTGGAAGTGGATATAGAAAGCATGGTGTTCAGTTCTTACATTTCCATATAGAAACAAAATAGCGTGTGTACAGTGTAAGTAAGTGATACCAACATGGGTGTTGCTGTCAGTTGCAGTTTCATGAATCAATGATAAAACTAAATTGAGTGAATTGAATGGACTGGTTAAAGTCATTTTGTTGTCATTACCATGGAACATTTGACATTAATCAATCAGGTATGTTTTTACTATATTTATTTAGATTAAGTTGTGTGTAACAGTTTTCTTAACCCTTTCCCACATATAACAAATCTGCAGCAGATGACTTATAACAAATTGAATAAAAAATATGGTAAACCTCTATAAATGAAATGGAAGCTTTCTTCTGAAGAGTAAAAACTATGGCTTTGAAACTTGAAACACTTATTCATTATCATAAAAGCAACTGTTAATTTCAAGGACAATAACTGAAATATTACCCTATTTTGACTTATAATTTTGGTGTAGGTTAAATTTCATACAAACTATGGCTATGAAACTCGAACACTCATTTAATATCATACTTGTCTTGAAACATGGTCCTTTTCTGACTGACGATTCTGGTTACATTTTACCACATTGTTTTTAAATTTTGTCGGCTTCAGATAAGTCGAAGGCATCTGTAGGTGGGAAAGTGTTAATTCATTATTTACATTCTCATTTCAGGGTTCTTTATATTATAATGCTGCAAGGAAAATTTCTGTCATAACACAACATTAATTAGTAGTAAGAATTTAGTCACATACATAATTCAATTTAATTGTATATCAGATGTATGTTGTATAAAGAATAGACTTTACTCAATTTATTGCTTTTTGTATGCATGAAGATATAATTGCTCATGTTGCTTATGATACTGTTATTTATTCATAACATATATATATTTGTTATTCTGATTTTTAATTGAAATGTTAAGCTAGGTATGCACCGTTAATGAAGAAAAGAGATAACAATTTTAATAAAACTGTCAAAAATGCAATTGGTAATAATTTGTAACTAGTTTATGGTGTATAGTTATTAATTTGATTTAGTGAAATGTGAATGGTGTAGAATATTGGAGAATCAACTCTGTTGTAAATACATTAGAGGAAAAATATGAGGCGAACTTTAGTTGACATGTAACTGATACTCTAAGGGTGTAATCATTTCATACAGAATTTTACTCAATTGTTCTAACTTCAATGCAGGGCTCTAAATAAGGGTAATTTTACATGTTCTAAAATTCTTATTTGACTCTCTAGCCCTATGGCTTGGGTACTCAAATGAATTGTCTTGTCTGAGTACCCGCATCATAGGGTTTGGTTGGACAATAAGAGAGATACTGTGGGGAGCTCTATACTGCTCCTTATCTAGACCTCCGTTTGACAATGTTGATATTTTTGCCAGGTCGCAGTTTAATGGTGAAGAAGAATGATGGGATAAAGGAATCCACTGACAGCAGTAACACCATAGAGGATGATGGTAAGATATTCTATATCGTTTTAAACCCTTTCCCACATATGAAAGCTCTTTAGATGACTCTGAAACAGGAGCACTTGCTCATAATGAGTGGTTTCATCTTTTGCCAATATGCTTTCAACTCCTTCATAATAAGTCTTGCCTAGATCTAGAAAAAAAATGAAATTTTCAGATAATTGAAAATATATTTTTGAAACAAGGTTGAAATAGAAAATAATTGCTTTATCAAAGCAATTTCTGCCTTTCCTTCAATATGTTCAAACGTCATCTACATAAGGGAAAAGGGTTAATGTTTTAAAATTTGTTAAACTCCTATGTTCCAATGCAAAAGAAAATTACGCGAGAACTGATTTTGAAAATGAAGGAAGCATAATATACTTGATATGTTGGATTAACTTTTTCCCACATATAGACGCTTTCAGATTCCTCTGCAGTAGACGACTTTTGAAAACATTTTGGCAGAGGTGAAATTGCTCATGAAGAGCAGTTTCACCTTTTGCCACAAAGTTTTCAACTCTATTTAATGATTAAACTGTCTTTAATGGAGATTTTTCTCATTTTGAATAAGATGTTTTCAATGTCAGCTGCTACAGATTTGTTGTATGTGAGAAAGGTTTAATAAATAACACTAAAGCCGTGGCCTGATACCATGGAATTCAAATGTAGTCTGGTACCATCATGTCACCACTTTAAAGTTCAGCTGAAATGTTCACAGTAATTATTTCCCTTTGTATGACCATAATTATTGAGAGAACTGAGTAATTATCTCCCCTTTGTGTGCCTTCTGTCTAGGAAAAGGAGAATTAGACAGTGAGTATACATGTGTAATACTTGGAAACTATTCATTAGTCTCTACTTATGTTAGTTTTTTGTTCTTATCACTGTTTAACCCTTTCTCTCATTTGACAATTCTGCAGCAGACGACTTTAAACATATTTTGTCAAAACAAAGAAAATCTCCATAAATGAATGGATAACCTATGACAAAACATGGAAAACATTGTGGCAAAAGTAGAAATTGCACGTTTTGTGCAATTTCTTCTTTTGTCACTATGTTTTCAAAAAGCCGTCTGCTTCAGAGGCGTCTATATGAGGTAAAGGCTTTAAACATATTCTCTTCTTTTTTTTAACATGCTTGCAGGTGTTTTATTTAACAGGTTTTCAACAAAGTTGACACCTGCTTATTGGAATAGGGATGTTGTTGTTTTGGTGTGCAAGCATGCAGACATCAAACGTTTATTTACAATAACTTTCTTTAAACCTTAATGGATTCAAACCAAGCTCCTAGCTTAGAGAGAAAGGAAGCCTGGAATTGTTTTAGGGGTTCATGTAGGTCAAGGTGACTTGTTTCTAAATTAGATTACCTGTGTGGTAGTCACCATTGAAAACCTGGTTTTGTGGCTTTGTTGTTATTTTTTTATAAAATTATATTTTTATGCCAGATAATAAAAGTTACCATGGTGCCTTTTTATTCCGAGCCAAAAAGAAGAGAGATATTGTTATGACAGTGTAATGTCTTATAACTGTTTAACTTCATGTATCAAAACATTATGTCATTATACTTAAGGAATCTGCATTAGTGTTGCCAGAATTTGCTCATGATGAGAAGTTTCTCTTTTCCCACAATGTGTTCAACTGTTATGACTTCCATTTATGGGGATTTTTACACCTTTTTGCTTACAGGTTTTCAAAGTAATCTGCTGCAAATTCATTGCATGTATATACGGGTTAAAAATTGAATCGCATTTGGAGGATCCAGTTTTGTTGTCTGGTCCATAATTCAAGCAGTCATGGATGCATTTTTAATTAGCTTGGCAAAAAGGGAATATTTAGAAAAGTAAAACATTGTAGGGAAAAAAGCCAAGCTGATACTTTAAATTAGTTTTAGGTTTCCTATTTCTGAGAAATTTGTTCTTGTTAACAAACTGTTCTCATATAACCAGAATTTCTTCTGTCTCTAACACCAATTCTGTTTACTAAGATTAACATCTAAAGGGCACTTTAGGGCAGTTCGGATTACTCACTATGCAGTCGGAATTACTGCCCTCAGTTATGGAATAATGTTATTTTGAAGTAAAAGGATCTTTGCATATGATATGAGAATTTTGTGGAACATTTCATGTTTTATTTTCAGATAATTTCATTATGCTTGCTAATTATGTCCGTTTTACATTTGCATTAATTTTTATCCCTGAATTTTGTTATGATATATTTATGCATTGATTTCTGAATTATTGTAAAGTGTTTTAAGAATTCAGTAAAGAAGTACATGTGTTACTTTCCTAACCCTTTCCCTCATGCATTGTTTTAGATACTCTGAAAGCTTACTGATAATCATGATAACGTCTTGGGGACAAGTTGAAAAATACTATGTGGTTTAGGTTTGCATTCGTCCTAGATCTGATTCGACATGCATTTTCTACACGATCTGGTCTGTTTGTCAATTATGCTTTAAAGGTTCCCAGAATCTTCTGACAGTGTACATTTGGATGATAGTACATAGAGATATTTAACCCTTTCTCACATGCAGACCAGTTCTTATGCCTCTGCAGCAGATTAATTATGAAAGCAATGTGGTAAAAGTAGAATTTGCTTATCATGAATTAATAAGAAAAGTACAAGTTATCTGCTTCAGATTGGTTGTATGTGGGAAAGGGTTAAAGAGGCTGCATAGTTGGGTATATACTGTATTATTTCAAGGGCCTCTACCAGTGTGTCAGCTGTAGGCATGAAACAGTATTTTATGGAGGGAAAAGACAACATGATATTACTGATTCTTTTATTGTCCATTTGTTAATTTCATCAATATGACAAATTAGATTATTGTCTTAAGTCTTGAATGCTTTTGAATTTGTAAATGGTTGATATAACTTTTGAGCGGTATCTTTGAAATGAAGTTCCCTTGTTTATCAATTGTATGAATTTAATTGCCTTGCCTGATTGGCAGAGTGACATATAGGGATCACTTTTTGTTGTTCGTCCATCTGTCAATCACACTTTCACTCAATGATGTATTTGCAGGCCACACGTCTGCTCAACAAATAGTTAATTTTGCATGGCGAGGATAAACAATTTCATCTTCCAGCTACACATTTGTTCCTTCAAACACTTGTGATTGAACCTGTGATAATTTGGCACTATTGGATTTCAATAAGTCACTTTATAGTTGTTGCAATTTCACTTTTTTTAATCAAAAACAATGGACAAGACAGAAATGATGATTCTATAATTCAGGTACCTTTTCACAAATAGTACAATTCTGCAGCAAACAACATTGAAAGCATTTGATTACAATTCCTCTTTTTCCTCCAAAATGTTTTCAAAAGTCGTCTGCTTTTGGATGTGCCAAAATGCGTCCAAAATGCGTGGGAAATGGTTAAATAGAGAAAACATTCACAAGAGAAAACCAACATTGTGGACTCGATGTAAAGTATCTACCCAGATCAGCCTGCGCAGATCATGCATGCTTACTTGGACAAGACACTTTTCTACTGCTGTGGATTTTCTGTTTCAGGAATCATTGCTCTATACCTCTATCTCCCTGAGACCGAATGTGTTGGGCTGGATCAGTCTGCGCGGACTAAACAGGCTGATCTAGGTTGATACATTACGCACAGGCCATAATGTTGGTTTTCTCGCGGGAGAGCTCATATTTGTTACTACTTGGTTTATGATTTATTGAGTGAGTTATTAGACTATGCATTTTATGAAACATTAAATGCACATCAATAAATGCTTTGCTTTTGTATTGCCTGCATTTAAGCCTTTAACTGATGATACTGATTTGATGAAGCTAGTGCTACCAGCTGTTTGACCTGACCAATGTTGGCTGCTTCATCCGATTTTGTTTTGTTTTGATATTCCTAAAATTGACTATGGACTCTTCCAAAATCAAAGCTGCACAAGTCTATTTTAAGGATTGAACATTAAAAGGGTTAAGAAAGGGGACATTTAGGTATCACTTTTCAGTAGTCTGCCCATCTGTCTGTCTGTCTTACTTTGACTTAATTGGTTACAGTCATTTGTTAATGGTTATTGACAGATTACAGTTGTGTTCCTGCACATGTTCATGTTGGTATATGTAGGCAGAATGAGTGTGTGTTTGAATACGTTGATCCATATCATAATTGTATATACATGTATACTGAACACAAAAAGATACGCAACAAATATCAAATGGTATAATTTCATGAATTTTGTAGTTATGACGTACGTCTTTAGAAGTCAGTGTTTCACATTATTCAAGCATTAATTGAATATGACTTTATAGTGATATATGTACCTGTTCATGGTCAAGAGGTCACATGTGTGGTTTTGGACATTTCTTTGCAACGGTTAAATGAAGACAGACACTTGAAATTTTACAACATGTTGTTATTGTCAGTTTGCCTTAAAAACAAAAGTCAATTTCTAGCAGTCATAGCATACTTGACACAAAATCACCAATGTGGCCCTACAGATGCTTTTGATAGAAACTTCTCAAGCAGCTAAAATATAACGCCATACGAGGAGATCAACAATATTTCGGTTGAACAGGAATGATGAATGATCAACCACGTATTCATTTGTTTGACCCATATGCGAAATCCATTTTGTTCAGTAGTTGAACCTGCCATGACTGTTCATGGAACCCACAAGAAAAGGAAAAACCATCTGAAACCGCCTCATGAAGATTTGTTTGCAACCCCATCATCTGTTTGAGAGTTACATACTAAGGTCTCTAACTCTATGCCAATGTCAAGTTAGTATGAACTTGCTTAATTGTTGGAGATGTGTTATGTTTTCGAAGGGGTCTAGGTTTCAACTTTTCAGAGCTGATAAGATGTCAATGGTGTTAAGACATGTAAGTGCAAATAGTTCTGATAAATGTTTGCTTGAACTTGATTGTTTTGGTGGAAGTTGGCTGATGATGTAAATCGGCATTTGTTTTCGACAGAGAGTACCTTTAGTTGAGTTAACAGCTGAATGCTACATAGACGGCGTCCTACAGCCATCCATTGTACCGTTCATCCAACAGCACATTGTAACATTCCAGCAGTCCAACGCTCATACTCACATTTCTAGAATCATCAATGGTTATTTACAGCAAAACAATGTTGAAGTTATGGATTGGCTTCCATACAGCACAAATGTTGTCGCCAATTGAGCATGTATGGAACGTTTGATAGGGCTGTTCAACAACGTCCTCAGTCACCAGCAACACATCCAGGACTATGTCATGCGCTAGAAAAGGAGTGGAAAGATATCCCACTGGTTCTGATCAACAACCTGATCATGCCCATGACCATCAAACAAGACTACCTGCTAACAAGAACGCTTAACATGATGCTAAAATCTGCAAATTTTCAATGAAATTGAAATCATTTAATAATTGAGTCGAGTATGTGTTGCAAACTTCAAATACATATACTTTTTTTCCCCATAAATTCTACCATTGATATATTCATTTAACTTTGTTGTTGCGTTTTTTTGTTTGTTTAGAATATATGTACTGAATTATGCCAAATTTTGATGAAGGATGATTTGTTTCAAGTTTGTATGTTGAACATGCTCAAGGCTGGTGAGGTATTGTGACAGTGATTGTCAATCATCCATCTGTCTACAACCTTTTCTTAAATGACATCTCCTGCTTCACTGAAGGTCCCCTTTCAATGTTGTTCAAAGAATTGGATTCCATGCTTAACTGTGGTTTCCATGGCAACTGAAAAGGGAAAATATTTTTGTCTTAAAGTACTGGCCTTATGGGAAAACGATTTGGCACAAATATTCTTTGGGTGAATGAATGTGCACATAATTTCAATATGTTGAAAAACATGGCTAGCAGGGTTCTGGGCTTGTATTCTATATGCATAGACTAAGAATTTTGAAAACTATTGATGTTCTAATAAATCAAGTAAGCGATATAAAGGACCTTGTTCAAAAGATTCAATATTTCTCTGATACAGACAATTTAACTGAATAAGGGGCCTTTTGAAAACAGTGTGAAAAGAGGAACAATTTCTCTGCTCTCCGACAATGCTTGCATGAAATTTTCTATTTGATTTGGGTTTATTTGGGTTTTGAGCATTACCCCTAAAATAAAAAAACTTCTCTTCAACAACCATTAAAAATGTCAGTAGTGATGTAACTTGGAAGATCAATATTTACAGGATAAGTTTCAGATTCAAATTAAGAATTTTGATCCTTTTTAGAAAATAATTCTGAATCATTTATGTGATGTGGAATTAACTGAATATTAATTTTCCCACACACTACATATCTGCATCAGACAATTTTGCAATATCAAGTGGATTGCATCTTAAATTGTTTAAGCATCTCCTCTACCCAAGAAAGCTACCAGAGGAAAAGCTTTAAAAGACATCTCCAAATCCACTGGCCCCAAATCAAAATAATTTTACAAGATTGTTCCTTTGCCTCCCACAAAGATTGTTGAAATAGATTCCACTGCCTCCGATGCATAAGATGATTACCATGGCAGAACTTAAGATATAAAAAAGCATTAAACAACTATTCTTCCTTAACCATTTACAAAACTTGAAAGTTCCAGCACTGACAATATGGAAAGACAAAACATGACATATTCTTCTAAAGCACAAGCCAAATGATTTCTTACAAATGTTCCTTCAAGTGACCTTGTGCCACATGTTTAGTCTCCATTTATAACCCCCCCCCCCCCCACATCATGTTGAGGGGTGATAATTCAAAGTCTCCTGACAGTTGTCAATTTGATGTAGCAACAATCCTGTGACCGGTCAAATGTGAAAGCTCCAGAAATTTGTAAAACTTCAGTTGTGTTTAGGAAAACCTAAGGTCTATCTAAATGCTTTTCATGTTATAGGATGTTATAGACACATGCATGGCTTTTTATTTTGTTTTCTGTAACAGTGTTCTAGCAATAACTTTTTAGGATTGGTCTTTAAAACATATTATTGTAGAGATTAAATTTGGTTGATTTAATGTTCTGGATATGGTATCATGTTCAACAGTATTTCATTCATACAGTGTTGGTCAATCATGTTCAACAGTATTTCAAAAGGCATCAGAAAGCGTCTATATAAGGTAAACGGTAAGCTTGTGACAGATTAATAAACATTATTCACAATAACTTGTGACAATTGTCTGAAAAATGTTGGCCAAGAAAGGATTCATATCTGCAACTCTTTAGATAGTACTTCCTTTGTGCATGCAAATAAACAGTCTAACCAAACAATATTGGAAGATAGTAACCCTTGAAAAGAAAATTAGATTGATAATCCCAAAAGCTGCCAAGTAGCTCAGTCAGTAGCGAGCGACATGGGCTGTCAATCCAGGGGTTGTGAGTTTTGAACCCCAGCTTGGCTTACATTTTTTCCAACGTTTGACAAAAGTCACTGTGACAAGCCCCATTCGTCTTTTACCAACGGGCTAACAGTCTATGTGGAAAAGCAGCCAGTTGCTTGAAAAGTATGTTGTGTGGAGTACTGGTGTGAGTGAACAAGGAAATATATGAGTAGGTGAACTGGTCGCCGTGATATGACTGAAAAATTGTTGAAAATGGTATTAAATCCCCATTCAATCAATTGATCAATAATCCCAAAATCCAATCAAATTCTGGTTGATTCATTCAATAGTTACTAGTGAGCTTATGTTATTTGTGTAAAGCTGTAATAATAATATGTATATATATGCTGACAGTGGGAAATCGCAGTATATTACCAGCACAGGCTAAGGGTTCAGCATCATATTATTTATGAAATTTGAAACAATTAATTTTCATGTTATTGAGCTACCTGATGATGCTTTAATCATGTTACATCTGCTATTTGTATGCTTGCAATGATAGAACTATCAAAATGGTCTAAATATGCCCCATTTTAACCTTTCATTGAATATTTCCTGTCAATGGCAAAAACAAATGTCAAACCTTTGCTAAAGGCCACCTTGGAATAGCAATTCTATGTCTACATATAGCAACCACCCTTTACGTTTGCCAATTACCATTGTTTTCATAAATGACCCTACAATTAAAGACCACTTGTGAACAAATACCACAGTGTTGTGTTGTGTTCCCATGGGTGGTCTTTATACACAGGGTCATCTGTATATTATTGATCATCACTTTATGTAGTTATAATGTTTTTTCGTTAATTATGTTCATGATTGCATTCTAGATATCTACTTTTTCTGTCATCTCTCTAAAGCTTAATGTATTAGTTTGTATTCATCTTGAATGAATCTTTTCCATTATGAGTTGTTAATACTGCAATACAACTTAAAGTTGGCATCCAATGTAATGCCAGATTATACTTTGGCAATATTAGGCAAAGTGCATAGGCCATGCTGTGAAATGTTGATATTTATGCCACAGTATAAGCAGTAATATTATATGTTTGTTTTTACAATGCAAAGTCAATTTTGGGGGTCCATTATACTAATTGTATAATTGTGTATTTTTTTTTAATGTATTTTGATTAACTATATCAAGTACATGTACAGCTAGAGACAACATTTGAGCCCTTATATTATCATAACAATCTTTACACAATGGCTTAAATTGTTCACAATAGCTATATAAGGCATAATATCCCCACCCCCTGGCAGCCATCTTTTTAGACCAATCAATATGGCTTGATTCCATCCTTGGTGCTGGAAGCACACTTTGTTACTGAGCTGCTGTGGTCGAGTGGTTAGCGTCGGGGATTTCGAAACAGGGTGTCCCTGGTTCGATCCCCAGTCGCGGCAATTCGGTCATGGTGGAGTGCCCTTGGGCAAGGCACATTTTCTAGCCTAGTACTGGTTTGTTTACCCAGGGATCATAAATAATTAAATTTAATTGCGCGCTAAATGACCTTAGCTGTCGATGCGCCATAAAACAATATACATTCATTGTAGACGGGTACCAGATCTAATCCTAGAAAGGAATCATGTATATGTTCGTAGAATGGTGTCAGGTATAAACCTAGCAAAAAGTCAGGTATGTTCGTAGACTGGCGCCTGATCTAAACTTGATTTGAATTAGGTATGTCCATAGACTGGTGCCTGGTATTAACTAATAAAATGTATCAGGTATATTCGTAGACGAATGCTAGATATAAACATAGAATGGATTCAGGTATATTCGTAGACTGGTAATTGATCTAAACCTAGATTGTAATCAAGTATATTCATAGACTTGTACTTGATCTAGATCTAGATTGTAATCAAGTGTGTTCGTAGATTGGTACTTGATCTAAACCTAGATTGTAATCAAGTATATTCGTAGACTGGTAATTGATCTAAACCTAGATTGTAATCAAGTATGTTCGTAGATTGGTACTTGCTCTAAACATAGATTGTAATCAAGTATGTTCGTAGACTGGTACTTTCTCTAAACCTAGATTGTAATCAAGTATGTTCGTAGACTTGTGCCAGATCTAAACTTAGAATGGCTTCAGGTATGTCCATAGACTTGTACCAGATCTTAACCTAGAAAACAATATGTTATGTTCGTAGACTGGTACCTGGTATAAACCTAGAAAGAAATCAGGTAAATTCTTCGTAGACTGGTACCAGATCTAAACTTAAAGAGGAATCAGGCATGTTCGTAGATTTGTGCCAGATTTAAACCAAGAAAGAAATCGGGTATGTTCGTAGACTTGTGCCAGTTATAAACCTAGAAAGGAACCAGGTATATTCGTAGACTGGTGCCTGATATAAACCTAGAAAGAAATCAGGTATATTCGTAGACTGGTACAATATTTTAACTTAGAAAAGAATCAGGTATGTTCGTAGACTGGTATCAGATCTAAACCTAGAAAGGGATCAGATTATTTTCTTTTTCATCAAAATACATCTTAATATGTTACCTTCATTAAATAAAGATATTATTATTACTACTATTATAGGTATCTATATAGGTAGACTGGTGCCAGATCTAAACATATAAAGGGATCAGGTATCTTCATAGACTGGTACCAGATCTAAGCTTAGCAAGGAATCAGGTATCTTCGTAGACTGGTGCAATATCTAAGCCAAGAATGGAATTAGGTATGTTCGTAGACAGTAGCCAGATCTAAACCTAGTAGGAATCCGGTATGTTCGTAGACTGATGCCTGATATAAACTTAGAAAGGAATCCGGTATGTTCGTAGACTAATGCTAGATCTTAACTTAGAAAGGAATCAGGTATGTTCGTAGACAGTAGCCAGATATAAACTTAGAAGGAACCCGGTATGTTCGTAGACTGGTGCCTGATATAAACCTAGAAGTAATCCGGTATGTTCGTAGACTAATGATAGATCTTAACTTAGAAAGGAATCCGGTATGTTCGTAGAATTGTGCTAGCTCTAAACCTAGCATTGATTCAGGTAAATGTTCGTAGACTGCTGCCAGATCTTAACCTAGCATTGATTCAGGTATGTTCGTAGAATTGAGCAAGATTCAAACCTAGAAAGGAATCAAGTATGTTCGTAAACTGGTACCAGATATAAACCCAGAATTGAACCGTTTAAAATACTCTCCGTATTTTGCCGAGTACTGGCGACATAGAAATATATCTTTTTGACATGAACCGATAATGGTTTAAGTCTTTAACGACAACTAAAGACGTATACGACTCGTGGCCCAAGGGTATCTCAAGGGAGACAACTACAGTACTTTCCCGAATAAAGGGTTATCTCGCTTCGGATTTTAAAAAAAAATCTGTATAGAGAAGTGACTGGTAAACCCGTTTAAGGCGTTTTTGCAGCAAGTGACTTCAGAAAACAATGCTAGAAAAAGAGATATCGCGCATCAATGGATTTCTCGTTTCTCAACAATGTTGTATGTTACAAGTGTCACGAAGTGTTAATATATGCAATTTAAATTTTATAATATGATTTCATACTTCTCAACTCCGAATGCAAAGCTGGACAACTCCATATGTTTAGTTCAGCGTTGAAATAGTTCAAAGATGCTTTAAAACTAGCCGATTTCATAATATCATATGAGCCGTCCCGCGAGAAAACCAACTTTATGACATCTGCGTAATGTATCGACCAGATCAGCCTGCGCGGTCCGCGCAGACTGATCCGGGCCGATACATTCCGTCTCAGGGAGATAGAGGTATAGCGTAATGATTCCCGAGACAGAATATCCACAGGAGGCGAAAAGTGTCAATCCTGGAAAGCCTGCTCGGCATGATTAGGCTGATCACGATGGACACTTTACGCAGAGTCCATAATGTTGGTTTTCTATCGAGACTGCTCAAATCAAGTAAATGATAAATATGACTTGGTATGGCATGAATTTTTTTGCATGATTATGTATGGCCGGATGAATTATTTTTGAATATTTCAAATGAGCCGTCCCGCGAGAAAATCAACATTATGGCCTCTGCGTAATGCATCGAACCAGATCAACATGCGCAGTCCGTGCAGACTGCTCCGGGCCGATACTTTACACGTGTCCACAATGTTGGTTTTCTCGCGGGAGTGCTCAAATGTGTTAATTTAATTCCCCTGGTTAAGAAAATATCTTACGCTGCAGCAAATGAAAAGTCGAAAAAACTTTATGGCAAAGATAAATACTGGTTAAACCTTTATGGCAAAGATAAATACTGGTTAAACCTTTATGGCAAAGATAAATACTGTTTAAACCTTTATGGCAAAGATAAATACTGTTTAAACCGAGATGTTTTGCCCTTCCTGCAATATGTTCAACTATGTATCAAAACGATACTTCTAAGTTTTAAGATGGGTTTTATTTGTCCAGGCTATTCCCCTTTTTCACATGCAACAACTCTGCAGCAGACGACTTTTAAAACACAATTTGGAAACTACCTTTAAATGAAAGAATAATAATTGAATAGAGTTGAAAACATGGGGACAAAAGGAGAAATCGCTCGTTTTGAGCAATTTCTTCTTATGTCGTGAATATTTCAAAAAGCCGGCTGCTGCAGAAGCGTCAGAGAAAGCGTATATATGAGGAAAATGGTTAAACATCAGACGATGAAAAGTTACTCTATCAGGGAATAGTTTGAAAGTGAACTGACAGTAATAGTAAAAAAAACAAATCACACGGAAATAAAAGAAAAAAAAGGGCGTTTTGTAATTACTAATTAGCATTACATTGATCACTGTCGAAATCGAAATCAAATATATTTAAATTATATTGCATTGGTTAACCCCACTTTCAACAGTATTACTTAATCTTCACGAGCTATCCGTTTATCGATGACCAGTGCTCACTTCCTCTATGCGGACCACTTTTTACACCGCTTAAGATGTTTATAAGAAAATATGAAGTTTCTCAAATTTAAGCACTACATATTATTAAAACCTTTCCCACATGCAGACGCATGTTGGTGCATCTGTAACAGACAACAAAGAAAACATTGTAGCAAAAGTAGAAATTGCTCACAATGAGCAAGTTCTCCTTTTGCCACAACGTGTTCACTGAATAATTATACTTTCAATTATACAGGTTTTCCATAATTTTGCCGAGATAACTTCAAAGCCGTCTTCTGCAGATGTGTTGTATGTGGGCTCGAGTTTACACATAGCATGTGTTCGTTACTCGAACCGACTTAGTGGTGTAGTGGCAGAGTGTCCGCCTGGGGTGCGCGAGGTCGTTTGTTCGATTATACAAAATATTTTAAAATATTAGTTATGTTTTTTCCTCCTTGGCGCTTAGAATTGTTGTGTTATTATTACGGTTGCCTCACTGGTGTCAGGATAAATGCACAAGTAGTACTGGTAACTTACCTATGAAACAACGTCGGTATCGCCCCCAGAGGGGCAGTCGAAGGTTCGAAACATACCATTTCGATCAAGGACTAAATACCGGCTACAGTTTAAGACAAAACTTCAACCAGAAATGAAAACATATCTGCCATGGCATGACGATTCATCATACATTTGACATTGTAATAATTATATGCTATATAACTGTAATTAAACTGTGAACCTATTACTGACACATACCACATTTTGATCTTCATTCAGCAAATCATTCCACTGATGAAATAATTCAAGAAATTCTAACGAGCTAAGATATAAGAAAAATTAGTAAGTCATTTCATTTCCTATATATATATATAGTATATGTCAGCATTATTCTGTTAAAATATACAAGACGTTTGACCCTAAATTAACATATAACACAGATTGATCAATCTTACCATTCTCATTTAAGGACCCGATCTTTTACAATTACTGAAGTCCATTTCAATGCGGAGTAAATTAACTAAAAATATGAGCTATGTGAAGGAAACCAACGTTAATGTATCTATTATATGTATGGAAAAAGACCTGCATGCGCTTTCGTGCTAAATGATCCAAAAACATACTCGTTTGCACAATGTGCTTGAAATCGGCTATGACTTATATAGTTCGGAACCAGATCAGACTGCGTGGATGCGCTGACGGTTGGTTTTCACAGAGCGCTGCGAATATTACGTGTTCGGTGAAGTTAACACATTCTTATATACCATACTTCTGTTATCACTATAGAGTTATGGATAAGGCATTGCGATAAAGAGTTGACGATCAGTCCGACATATCAAATGAATCGGTAATTTCATCACCTATTCCGGAATCCATCGAACTTATTCTGTAGGACAAATTACACTGTTTTTCTGTGTTAACACTCACAACAAACCCATCTCTAATATATTCTGGGGTAACAACCGACTGTGTGTCATCCGTTACATGTTCCAGACATCCTTCCTCAGTGTTAATGCGGTCTTTAACATCGAGTGGATTTTCCTCATATTCACCCATTTCAGAAAGATGTTTTTCTTCCAACAGTGAGTTGTCCTCGAACCGGTCAATTGGAACTTTTGTAATAGTTTGTGAATCATGCGTGTTATAAGTCAAAGGAGTTAATTCAAGTTCCACCTCCGACCCATCTTCTGAAGTACTTGATACATCTTCCATTTCATTTGTTCTAAACAATCGTTTAATATCAACATAAATCTCACAGTACATCTCGTCATCCGATTCGTCATTTACACTGGCAGTGCCGTCATCGGAGGGACCACTGTTTGAACTAGAAATACTATCTGAATCAGAACCAGATCTAAATCGTGCAAACCCGCTTTTACATTTCAGATATTCCAGCACGTCTTCTTCCGTTTCGCGTTTCAGTTTTATTTGCTGTTCTAAACCCGGGGACATGATTCTGCACGACACACATCCGTCTTTCAGTGTCAAATAAGTAAATGACATATCGTCTAGTTCTGGTTCCCCCGTGTCTTCTAGGAGTTCACTCGCGAATTCACTATTGTAATCATTGTTTTCCTTTGAATCTGTGTTCTGAATATCGCTCTCTGGTAGTTTAACTTCCTGTATAGACACACCACTGTTAACAGTTTCATTTTCTATGTTCACATCGGAACTGTTTTTAATTATTGTGTCAGTCAGTATAGTTTCAGCATCTTTAGCATCCAACTTATAATTTGACTCGAACTGACATTCTTCAAGATCAAGTTTTCGTAAAATCGATTCCTTTCCATCAGACAATATGTTCACATTATGTCCGTCGTCATTTTGAAAATGAAACGATTCAAAAACGTTTGCTTGCCTGTGAAGCTTTCGACGAGGTAGAATGTGTTGAGATGAACTTGGTTTTATCAGATCTCCAACTAAGTCTATAAACCCTGAATTTAAACCAGACAGAAACACGTTGTTCCTAAAACGACTAATACTTGATTCCAAAAGTCCTGATTTGAAATTAAACATTCCAAAAAACCCATGTTTACGGTTTGACATAGTCATAGATCGTTCGACATCAGCCATATCAGTATCTGTAACGGCGTGGAATACTTTAGTAGTTCGAACAGTTTGTGATTTCAGACCTAGAAATTGGTCCTTT
>JAUELF010263400.1:0-11216 GCA_031471495.1 Clinocardium nuttallii | reverse complement strand
AAGGAGAAATTGCACGTTTTGTGCAATTTCTTCTTTTGTCACTATGTTTTCAAAAAGCCATCTGCTGCAGAGGTGTCGGAAAGCGTCTCTATGAGGGAAAGGGTTAATAGTCATTACTTTGAAAACAATCTCATCACTCCATTTCATTGATGACCAATTGTTTGTGTAGTGTTGATCGCATAATTGTGGTTGACCTAATGATTAATTGAAGGACATTTTGTATCTATTAGAAGGACTTTGATGTGGTTCACAATGCAGAAATCTGAGATAACATAATGACTTAAGAAATATATTCGGGGTTTGTATTGATTAAAAGACAGTTAAATGAAAAATATAATATAAAAACATTTTTGGCATCAATGAAAACGTTACGATAAAGACGTTCTAGTCTGATTAATACATGACAGAGAAATTATAAACAATTAACAACTGTGAATAATAAAAAGGAAAATAACAAAACACAGAAGTAAGTATTAATATTGGTAACTGCTGTCACAATGTTTTCAAAAAGCCATTCTGCTGCAGAGTCAGTGTCTATATGAGAGAAAGGGTTAAAAACATTTTGGCAAACACAATTTCTCCTTTTGCCTCGAGGGTTTTCAAGAGTCGATTGTTTGCAGCAAATGCATCTTGAAGCATCTTCATATGGAACAGGATTAACCTTTTCACTGTTACAGTCAAACTTTGGTGGAAAAAGAAGAAATTGCTCATTTTCTCTCAATACTGTATTTGCCTTTCCTGTATACAGTACTGTATGATGATGTTCATCTGTAGCATACAATTTTTCAAATAATATGGCAACAATTGCTTGTTTGCTAGAATATTTAAAATCTATTCAGTAATTATATTTCATATTATATCTCATATTCATGTTTTCAAAGTCACGTACCTGCTGCAGATTTGATTATGTATGTAAGAACCATCTATTAAGAATCTTGCAATCTATATTTATATGATTTACTTATACAATGTGGCCATCATTGCCCTCTTGTTGTGAGTACTTCTACTGTCTGTCCGAGAACTTGTTGTTCAGTAGACGCCACAATGTCCAGTCACCGAAGATAACCATTGAATAATCTAGGGTCAGTCACCCATATTCCTTAAATTAGACTATTGTTTTGTTTGATTGATATGACAGGGGTCAACATTAATTTATTTATTGCCTAGATATAGAAAATATCTACAATCTAACACTTTCCCTCACACAGAGGAAAGTTAATAATTAATGACTATTTATACGCACAACTTTTGAAAATATTATTGCAAAACAGACTGAACTGCTAATAAATGAACAACCCACCCCAAAGTAGTTCAGCTCAGTATAAAAATTAACACTTCTTCAAATTCATTAAAATATATTTTCCCAGATATATTTCAATTTTTTTATTGGGGTTTTACGCTGCTTTCAACATTATTTCATTTATCATGGTGACAGCTAGTTAACTTATTCATGATCCCTGGGTAAACAAACCAGTACCTAAGGCTAGAAAATGTGCATAAAATGCCCAAGGGCACTATGAATCACAATGACCGTAGTGCCGCGACTTGGTTTCGAAATCCCTGACATATTTTAAACCACCAGAATTATTTCAAAGCAGACAACATTAATTTTAGAATAATCCATGGCTCTTTTTTCATAAGGGGAACATTATTAGAACCTTCAAACCCTTTATTGTGGGTACTCAAAAGAAACGCTACAATGAGACGATTCTTTTATCCTCTTCCCACTTACATCAAAACTGACGCAGACAATCTTGAAAACATCTTGGGCGGGAAAACTATGGAAATTGTCTTTAAATAAAAAATATAAGTAACAGAGTTGAATTTAACTTTGTGGTAAAAAGAGAATTTCAACATTTTCTTCTTTCGCAATATATTGCTCAAAAGTCGTCTGCTGAATCAATTTCAAATTCATCTGCAAGGGGGAATAGGGTTGACACTTTCTGATACCTCTGCAGCAGATGGCTGTTTGAAAACATCATGGTGACTATAGATTAGAAATATTGCTCAAAACAAGCAATTTCTCCTTTTGTCACCATTGTTTTCAACTCTTTTCATTATTGTACTTTCATTTAAAGGGAGTTTCCAAAAATAATCGGATATTTTTTTCAAAGTTTGCTGTATGTGGGAAAGGGGTTATATTAAGTCCTGATTTCTCTCCCTGCTGATAGAACACAAGGTCAATGGTGGTATATTGATTGGTTGCATTGTTTTCGCAAGCTGTGCCGACAAAGCTTGGAGCACTTTGTTTATTTGTTGAGAAAGTTTGATATCCTATTGTTTGTAGCTACCTGACCGACAATATGATATTTACTGTTACTTTATGTTAAAACAGTTTTCTCACTTGCAGACGATTTTTGATTGTATCTAAGTATGATCCTTGTCTAGCTATATATTTTAAGGGGTCTCAACCCTTTCCCTCATATAACAATTTTGCAGCAGACGACTTTGAACATAATTTGTCAAAAACGAGAAAATCTCTAAATATAATTGAATGGATAACTAGCAGTGACCTTGAACGTAAAAAACGTGTTTGAGTAATAAGTTGACATTTTGCCAGCGCCCATTGGCCCTCAAACTTGACATGGAGGCAGTGGGTGACCAGTTGATGACCCCTATTGATTTTCAAAGTCATCGAGTCAAAGGTCAAGGTCACAGTGAGCTTGAGCATGAAAAGCTTGTCCGAGTTATAACTCCACATTGCCTAAACACATGACCCTCAAACTTGTCATGGAGGCTGAGGTGACCAGTAAATGACCCCTTTTAGTGTTGAGGTCATTGGGTCAAAGGTCAAGGCACAGCGATATTAAACCTGAAAAGCTTGTCCGAGATAACTCGTCCTTTACATGTACACATGGCCCCCAAACATCACATTGAGGTAAGGGGTGATTAGTAGATGACCCCCATTTATTTTAAAATTGTCCAAATATTCCTGACAACATGGCGCCCAGGGGGGCATAATGTTTGACAGGCATCTTTTGTTATTCTATACCTCTATCCCCCTGAAACGAAATATATCGGCCCGGATTATCCTGCGCGTTCTGCGCAGGCTGATCTGGGTCGATACATTACGCAGTGGCAAAAATGTTCTCGTGAAACCACTCATATTGCTTACACAAACTTGTAAGAAGCATATGTCAACTTGTGTATATTCTGATGAGACTATGAAGATATACAGGCTGGTACAGGCTGGTCTGAACCTACACTGTATTCAGAATGCACTCATGCACTGGTTCAGCTACGAAGTTGACTAAATAATTAAATGGAAATTTATCTTGCTTTTTTAAATTTAATAATTTGGTCTTTTATTCCGCGTTTCAACAGATCATTAGTTTGATCACGGTGTTTCCTTGGTAAGTTAGCAGTACCACTGGACCATTTATCCTGACACTATCGAGTTACAACCTAACTACATTCTTAAAAGGGCGAAAAGCACAAGTAGCATATACATAATATGTTACGTAAATGAATGAGATCAGTTCACATCGGGAGATGTAAATCAGTCGCGCATCGTACAGTCTGATTAGGTATTTCCCGCTCGTCATCTAGTCGGACAAGCCTGTGAAGTATTGGTAAGACTAGATACGATTATCGACTAGACAAGTACACGTAAGCATTTCGATCGTTATTGTCATTCTGAATTCTGCCTTTTGAATTGTCAAATTTCCGTAAGGCCTGTTTTCGTGTGATGTGGCTTAAACCTCATTCACGACGAGAAAGTTAAAACTAACAAAGTGGGCTCGCTGATATCTAAAGGAGATCGGTATTCTGAAGGTGCATTGGTTCTCCCCATAATTTATACACAAATCATGTCACAATACATACAATAGAGTTATTATAAATGCATGTACAAGTTTAAACTTCAATATGGACTGAAGATTTTCTACCTGGAGTATGTATTATATCATATATTCTTTATATAACTGCTACTTAAAAAAGAAAATACCCTAAGGAAAGGTAAGATTGGAAAGGATACTTTGAAGAAGTCAGAAATGGAGGATAAAAGAAGCGGTGATTTGACTGAATATTTGTTTAAAGAATATAATATCTTCAGATACATGTGAAATAATATAACACAAAAACAATTAAAGATCCAGAATCTTTCTTTTTTGTCAACTATCTCTAATTTGTCTTTCTATAAAGCAATTTCTTTTTCTAGTTTGATTATTTTCTTTTGCCGATTGTTAAACATGTTAAACGTAGGTTTAGCATGCAATTGTTTTGAAAATGTATAGTATCATTAGAATAATGATATAATTGACAATTTCGTTTTCCGCACGACCTTTAAGAGTTCCTAGAAACAAATTATTTAATTGAAGAGTTAATTTTATGATTTTATTAACATTGTTAATCTTTTCTACGGTATTTGCATACCTTAAAGAGCATATATTACTCGGCGTTTTTCGTCCATAATCGTAGGATATTGGCTTGATCGATGACCAGCTCATTACGGATGTCTTACTATGAATGTAAATGTCAAATTAGCCACACGCAGTTATCTACAGGACACATAAGGAATCACAACACAATTGATTCCCCATGTATATCCCAACGTTGTCCTGTCCGCACCGCATTGTGCATCTCTTCAATATTATACCCATCATACTGTTACGGCTTCATTTCGATTGCCGACAGGAAAAATGTAAGTGTGACAACAAAAGCTGGTAGTTAAATGAGGAATAAATTTGTGTTTTTCATTTATTTTTATTGTAATAATAATGATAATAATAATAAACATAATAATAATGATACTAATAGAAATGTATATAGTATATCATCATTATGTATTAATCTTTTGTTTATTTATTTGAAATCCTCCTTTTGGAGATTGATAATAAACATCATTTTTAATTCAATTAACAACCCCATTCAAGATGCAGTTAAAATATGATAATAATATTATAATATGAACAATACTGTATATAGACATTTACTGCGCTATGTTCATGGAAAAGTGCGGCAACTTTAATTATTATCAACTCAAAAAGCAGTTATGTGCAGTTGGGAATTGTCTGTGATTTCGGATAGCAGATATTACATTAGGTTCACGAGGCAGTTAAAAACAAATGAGTGTAAATAAAAAATAGAAAATAAAAGCATCTGTGATGTTGAAGGCCGTGTATGTCGGCAGACGGGAGCAGAAAAGTCTATAATTGTGAAATGTGTAAGGTCCGGAGGAAGGGAGTTCCAGTCTCTGATGGTCCTATCCCGGAAAACTGTGCTTAATCTGCTCGTAGTTCGCACGAAGTTCAATGACAGCATGTCTGTTCCTTCTAGTACTGTGAGAGATTAACACAGTCTAAACAAAAATGATTTGGGAGTAAATGTCGATTGCTTTGTGGATTTGTTTTATTCTGATGTTTTTTGGCTTGGAGTGGTTTCTAATTTATGTTGTCCAGTTTTGATGTGACGCTCCCATGGTAGGAGTAGGTCCCAATAACAAATATATCTGCCTTGCTATGGACTGTCTCAAGTGTTTGAATATCCTGTTTGTGGTTTGGATCCCAGCCTGTAGATGATAAATCGAGGTGTTGTCGTACTAGCGAGATAACTGCCTTAACATTTACATCCTTATTGTAGTTATGTCTCCTTAATAGGTTGAGCATTTCCTGTGTAATACTGTTGTGGGTTTTCCAAGTAAGATATGTTGTTAGTTCAATTCCGAGGAATTGGTGAGGAGAGATGTATTCTTGACGGAAAACTGTGTATCAATGTTGTTTCATTTTCCAGTAATCTTAAGTAAGTGTCACTTAGGAATGTTAAACTTCATTAGCCTAGTGATTGAAGAGTCTAAACGTGAGTCAAAGTCTTGTTTTAGTTGCATCTGATATTCGACGTAGTTGATCGTTCAGTATAAGAGACAGAATCAGCGAATAACTTGATAGAAATTGTTTCTTGATAGTTTTAAATGTAACTGTCAAACGGCATATATACTACAATCATAACAATAAGCACATATTTCATTAATTTCATTTGTATGCCTTTTATTCTTTCGTTATTTAGACAATTTATTTGAATATTCGATATCTTTTATTGCCACCCCCCCTTTTTTACACTAAGCGGGACCGTACTGGAAACTAGAGCTAGCACAAACGAAACCGACATTATTGGTTTAATGTTTTCAAAGAATTAATGAGAATAATTGAACAGCTTGTGTTCAGATATAATACCAATTTCAATATCGTTCATGTCTGACATATCGGAGTGTGTATAAGCCGACATCATATCATCTCTATCGTTCTAATAAATACCAATAAATATGGGCCGCGAGAAAACCACCAGTATAGCCTCTGCGTAATGTATCGACCAAGATCAGCTTGCGGAGTCCATGCAGACGGATCCGGGCCGACACATTCCTTCTCAGTGGGATAGAGGTATAGAGTAATGATTCATGAACTAGAAAATAGGAAGCGAAAAGTGTCTTTCCGTGTAGTCAGCCCGGCATGCTTAGGCTGATCCGGGACAATACACTTCATTTTCCTTTCTTTGGGGGGAATTGGCATATATCGGTGTCTGTGGAATCAGGATCTATGTTAACGAGGTAATAGGAATTAATATTCTTTTATCGCGCACGATTGAAAAATTGTTCAGAAGATGCTTCATTTTGTAAAGTTTACTTTAAGAATTTGGTATAGTTGAAATCAGTAGAGAATTTCACTCATTGTGTTAACTGTCATCCATTCCTTTTCGCGCTTTATCTTCCACCTTGTTATTCGTGTTGTTCATATTAGCTAGTAGACCTTTGGGACCGTTTACCCTTCAAGCCAAATATTATTCATCTCATGTGTGCCCTGTAAGAAAGTAATAACTTGTTATACTGAAGAATAACGAAGAAATTAGCCCTGACAGAACTAAAATGCTGTATTTATGATATCTTTATTGCAACCTTTTTTTGTGTGTGAAAAAGATCGTAAAGTTTTAATGATGTTGGATAAAGTAATCAATAATGCCTGTGTGGTATAATGAATCACTAAGACGAGATATGAATTTCAAAGATTTAATGTACATGACGTCCAAAGCCTAAAGTCTCTCAAGAACTCCCTATGCTATATACTAGTTTTAACGGATATTACCAGGAAGCAATTAGCCAGTAATTAGTTAGGCCTGCTCGCAATTCCCCGCTAATTGGATTTAATTGCGAGCGTGCACATCGCTAAATAACTTTAATTGCCCTTTACTGATGAAGGATAAATGCGAAAAGTAGTTGGTCCTTTGGTCCAATATCTGACACCTGAATATGGTTTACATCATTAAAGCTGTTTAGTTTGTACCTTTCAAACACATACAAAAGAACCGGTTCTGCATTTAATCATTAAATGTTATATATTTCTAAGTAGTATATGTTTCCTGAAATATTTTTAAAATCAGTCGATTTTAAAAAGATGTTTCCGGTTATTGGTTGAGGGGTAAATACGTTATGCTCATTTCTGTTTTTCTTTGTAGAAATACATACCAGGATACTAACCCAAATAACCATACCTATTTACTGCAGTTCTGTTTCACTGAAGCGTTGTCGGATCCTAACAGATAAAAGGAACGCATCTAATTGTGTGTGAAACTTCAAATTAAACATTTCATGATTATTAAAGATAAATCAACAATGGAGGTTATCTCAATTCTGGTGTTATCATTGTTCTGTACAAATACGGATGCAACAGTTGGTGGGGAGCTTTGTCAGTGTGAAACGAACACTCTAACATGTAGACGAGAAATCCCTATCGTACTACCAGATAACGTTACAAGTGTTTTATTAGAGGGTTTGGACTTCTCTGAGTATATGCATGAACATCCATTTCACCATGCATCATGGAGACCGGTTCAGGCATTAGTTCTAACAGATGCCATCGTCGACGTTGATATACTGGCGAGACGAAACGATTACGTTTTAAAAAAAGGACTTTTCAATAATCTCGTGAACCTGAAGCATCTGAAAATCGAAAGCAAGAAATATACGCAA
The DNA here is from genome assembly GCA_031471495.1 of Clinocardium nuttallii. Classification (NCBI taxonomy): domain Eukaryota; kingdom Metazoa; phylum Mollusca; class Bivalvia; order Cardiida; family Cardiidae; genus Clinocardium; species Clinocardium nuttallii. The sequence continues at coordinate 3,259 of JAUELF010263400.1, read as the reverse complement.
ACAGAGCGGGATGGTTATACCGGGTTAGATAGCTTGGAGAGTCTTGATTTAAGTGGATGTGTACGTCATAGCTTGGCCGCTATAACACTTGGACTCAGGGATATACAGATGCCCAAGTTAAAGATACTTAGACTCAAAGGAATCTCTAGCCATACAAACTATCCTACGATTTTTGATAAATCGTTCTTTAATTCACTAAAAAACAAACCTATTACTGAACTTGATCTCAGCTATACAAAAGCGCATGGAATGGACCATACATCTTTGGCTTTTAGTCTACCTAACTTGAGGATATTCAATATTGAGCATGGAGGACATCTTTTTTTTCATTTAGTTTTAGCCATAGTAGGAAACCCGAATGGTCCAACGTTTTCGAACATCGAAAATCTAAATGCGAACTACGCTGAATATCCCGTTTCAGTTTTTGATCTTATTGAAATGTACAATCAAAGAGACAACATCAATTCTAAGCCTTTAATGAATAATTTTAGAGTTGTTTCTCTTCGACGAGTCATACCCAACGGGGAAATTGTTGATTTCACATTTCAAAAAATTGGGGACAGAATTTGCCCAATAATGTCTTTCAAAACACGCAAAGACCTTAAATGGGTGCCTCCAATTTGTCTTCAGGGTACGAATTACGATAATGTTAGTTTGGAATATTTCAATTTTGCAGACAATGGGGTTGCGAGTATCGGGCCAAACTTCTTCGATTTTAGCAGGAATTTTAAAGTAATTGATTTTTCAATGAACAAACTTGAAGACAATATCAACGCGCTATCACTTGCACCAAAGTATTCAATGAATGTAATTAAACTGTATTTATCTTACAATGGAATTAAGAATGTGGATAAGGAACTATTATTTGTGAAACCAAAAGTAATTGTACTTGATTTGTCGCATAATTTACTGGAACGCTTTTCTCTATTCATCCCAGAATCTCATCCACTAGAATTCCTAAATTTGAGCTACAACCGTATTTCGTTCATTGATCAAGCAATATTGTCTAAATTAGATAATCAACTTTTCGCTCAACAAACAAATGTTTCTCGTGGAACTGAAAACGAGACTTTATCTAATCTTTTTATCAATATATCAGGAAATATATTCCAATGTACGTGTGATCATAAAGGTTTAATAGAGGAAATATTGACGTCGAGGATACTCATAAAAAATGAGGCGTTGACGTGTTTCCACGAGGACAACGTCATACCAATCGACGAAAGCGTTCTTCCGAAGATAGAACTTCTTTGCAGATGGCCCAAAATACAAATTTTAATAATTCTGTTTAGCGTTATTTTCATCTTTATTTTAATTATAGCAATGGTCGTGATTGTTCGACGCTGCAGGACACGGAAACAAAACCGCCATTTTAAACATCTTGTAGATCAATACAAGAATGACCCTGACAAACCAGATTATCCGGTTTTCTTGTCATTTGCAAGCAAAGATCAGAATATCGTTCACGAATACATACTACCTAGATTGAATAAAGGGCTTCAAGAGGTACTTGAAACAGAAGAAGTATGCGTTGCAACTGGTGACCTAAATTTTCTGCCGGGGTTCAACATTACGGGGGAGATAATTCGCTGTGTAGAAGCATCCCGCGTGGTAATATTTTGCGTTTCCGGGGAATTTTGTGAGAGCGGATATTGCAAGAATGAGTTGGTTGTAGCTGACTACACTCGCACGCCAGTAATACTATTGTTTCTGGAGGAAATCGAAGTGATAAATATGTCGAAACTTTTACAGAAATACTTCTACACGACGACGCGATGCAAAGTCACAATGTATAATGATCGCCGAGTTTTGGTTCCCACTTGGAATACTTTATGCCGATCTATTGTACATCTTTTCGATGTGCAAGACATTTAGACTTTTTAAAGATTTGAAATCAATTACTTTAATTTAGTCCGAAATTTGGATATACAAGCATCTAGCAGAAGTGCAGTATTTTTGACGAACAATACCGAAATAATCATAAATAAGTTCATATATTTAGTGGAAATACTGTATTGTGTAAATTTGTTTATGCCATATACAAATATTTCATTGTTTTCATAAGCTGGCGGTTAGATTTGCTTTCAATATATGTGCATGTCTGACTGTTATCCACAATACAAAACATCATAATTGCTTTCAATTAATCTTCTATTCGAAAAAGATATCGACGTACACATTTAGTTTCCATGTCCAATTGGAAAGGACAATTGTTGCGCAATCAAATCTGTTTATTTGTAACTTTTTTTCACTTCTTATAGATTAAATATACATTATAAAAGGAAACTAATGTTGCAGGAGCGATAAATGGGTTCGTAGTGTACGACTCGTAGCATGGGATAATTATCACACATGAAAGTAGTCCGCGCACTGTCTGACACACCATGTCTGGTATTGTAGTTTACACGTGTACACTACGGAATTTTAATATCACCGTATGGGAGCGACACCGGATATTGGTACAAAGTGAGGCGAGAGAAAGTGTCAGGGAATTTGACCAAAGGGTAAGTTTTATCGAAATAATTACATTTCTAAGAATCTAACATGCACAATATATGTATTCATCCATAACAAGCTCCGCCGTCAACCAAACCTAAAATGATTCCGAAAGGGTTTCATTTACTTTATATCGCTCGTAAAACATGACATCTAGTACCGGCATAAAATTGTATTTGTCAACTTCATTCCAGTTGAAATAGTTTGATTTTAGCTGAATAAGTGCATGCCTGCTTGATCTTGTCTCCATTAAACGACGACATCTTTAAAACGCGATAAGCGGACTTCCACCCATCAGTGCAATATTCACTTTCTGTACCATCGAGGACACAACAAAATAGTCTATGGTCTTAATAAAACCCAACATCGCAGAATCACGGTGGAATCATAACGGAATCGCGGTGACACTCTTATTTTTCGCTGTTTTGCTGTTTTTTTAACTTCCATTTGTTTACGAAGATATATATTGTTCAACAGTTAGAAGCGAAACTAAATACATATGTATAATATAATGCAGATCATTCACAAAAAACGTATTTCTTCCTAAATGGTTCTATAACAAAAAGAGATATTCCTTTTTTCGTCGAAAGACGTATAACGCCAGTTTTGACCTAGATGTTTTAATGAATGAATGTATACTGTTTTAAGGCGCATCGACAGCTAAGGTCATTTAGCGCGCAATTAAATTTCATGATCCCTGGGTAAACAAACCAGTACTAGGCTAGAAAATGTGCCTTGCCCAAGGGCACTCCACCATGACCGA
>JAUELF010263389.1:0-11216 GCA_031471495.1 Clinocardium nuttallii | reverse complement strand
ACAAATAATAATTCAAACACTCGTTATTTTTGCAGAAAACATATATAAAATTCCAAAGCACTTTAAATTAACAAGTATAGTGTTTCCTTTCGACAATGCTATGCAATCAAATTTGAATATACCTTGCAGATCGAACACCCTCACGTGACCAAGACCCTCGTCCTTGTAAGAACCGCCCCCACAAGCCACAAACAGTTCGTCGTACACAAAGCTATACGCCAACCCACGACAGTATTCGCCAACACCAATCTCGGTATGTACACAAGTATCTTTGTGATTATCCATCAAGTCTATGACATCGACAACCTTATCTCTCTCCACTGTCACAGCTATCTGGTTGTCTCCTGTTCGACATACAGCAAACGGTTCACTGACATTTGTTGAATCTCTGCCCAAATGAAGTTTCCTTTCGAAAGTGAAATCATTTGAAAATATTCTGAGTTGTTTACTCTCATAATCGGCCACAACAATTTTACCATCTGCCAGTTGGGTTATTCCTTCAATATCACAGGTGTTACTTGTAGCACTTTTGTTTTCTGCAGATTCTTCCACGTCTTCAGGATCACAAACATTAAAGTATCCCTGAAATTCGACCAGGATTTTGCCAGTCGATGACGATCTAAAATCTCCGATTGATTTGATATTTCTTATGTCTACAACTACCTTATTGTTAATGACAAATATATTCTGGTCTTTCCCAAGTCGTTTAGCGAGAGTTTCGTTAAGGTTATTTGCTTCTGTTACGGTCTTTTTAGATTTCTGAAGAATGGAAAATTTAGTGATATCGGATAACGCTCCAGCTCTTAGTTTCTTATTGCAGTCCTGAAGCTGCTCCAGAATAGCATTCGTCCCTTTAATATCCACGTTGACTTGATTATCTTCCTCTAGACACGTACTATTGATAACATCCACTGGTTGTCGTGCAAGCTTATCAAGGTATTCGTTAGTCTCTTTCCTCCATTCACGAATGACACTTAGACTCTTTGCTGTATTCTGTCTCGTCCTTATTTGGTCCTTCTGACGTTTAGCTCTCGAAACAGTAAGCTGGTGCGTTGACTTAGTCACGTGATCTTGCATTTTTGCTATTTCTGTGATTAAATCGATTTCCCGGGTTGCTGTTATCAGATCGATAATATGATCACATTCCCTGAAAAAGTGTGCAATTTATTGGCCCTTTCCCCACATACAACAAATCTGCAGCAGACGATTATCAAAATATTTAAACACAAATATGGAAACTCTCTTTAAATGAAATAACAAAATTTAAAATATTTTCAAAACATTGTGACAACAGGAGAAATTGCACAGTGTGAGCATTTTTTCATTTCCAATAATGTTGCTGCAGGGGCGACAGAAATCGTCTGTATGTGAGAACGGGTTTATAAATTTTCCATGGAAATAACGTAAAATATAATTTATTTCTGATGGTTTTTGAGCTGCTTATAGAGTAGACAAGGATAGCTTCCGTAATAACATGAACATGAAAAGAGACTGCTTGAATTTGACAGATACATTTTCTTACAACAGCGACACCACTATTGCTATTCAAATATCTAACGGCAATTAATGCCATATCCTGTCAACAACTCATTTGTATGCATAACCCTGTGACAATCTTGAAAGGTCTTTTCAATTCTTATCTTCTTCCAACTATAAATATGAAATACACATGTGCTAAATAACATTATAATATCGAGACATTGTAGAATACACCGAAAGAGATGAACATTTGGAGACGTTTTCTTCAGTTTGGCTCTGCTTACCCAATTCTGACATGCGTCATATTCATCTGCAGCAGATGTTGATAACATCAATGCAAAAATAGAAATGACGCATTATGAGATATGCAATTATGCATCCATTGTAATTTTTCCAAAGTGTTTTCAAAAGTACTTACCCATGCTCCAGATAGGCACATTTATCACAGCATACAATCTGATGATGCTCACAGAAGTTATCGAGATCAAGATCCGTGTGTCTGGAACATTTATCTATTTCACTCTTAAGGCCTTTCGAAAAATCAGGCATCTCATCTTTTCCAACTAACTGGTGAGCTTTTGTTGCATTCGATTTGATGTGTTTTCTCAGACAAGGTTTACAGTAATTTTCTGCGCAATCGACACAATACTTCACAGCACCCACTTTATCGTTTGCGCGGAAACAAGGCGTGCATAAAACACCGTGAATGACTGAATGTGTAGAAGACATACTTGGTGCTCCTGACACAGCCGATGTAATAGATGATGTTGAGCTAATTGACACGTTGTCCATTACTTCACCACTTGCAATATCAGTTTTGTGAGATAAGTTTGAACTCAATGAAACAGTATCCGCAGGTTTAACTTTGCAGCCTGTGGGTTCTAACTGGCTCTCCAACAGTGCGCTGGTACTTGAGGTGTTTTTAATTCCACCCTTCGACTCGGACTCCGCATCTTGAACGAAACTCTTTAAATCTGCGTCTTTTTCAGCTACTCCTTTCGGGTCTCTTTCGGACACGTTACTTTTCAAATCGTCTTCCATTTCGATGTATTTAAACGATTCTATTTCTGTTTTATGATCCAAGTTGTAGTGCACCCGAATATAATTAAAATCAATACAAATCACCGTTCTTTTAATATTAATATTTGTTCACGAAGCGCCCATATCGCTATATGTTATATACCAATATAATTATATATATAAGAAAAGTACTTATTTTCTTTTAATACAACTCAAAAACATATTTGTTAATAATAAACGGATATATTACACATTGTATATTGTATTTTAGTGTTTAAATGTCTTTAAGTAGCCGATACATTCTAAATGTATAGTTCTGAAACGTTGGCCAAACACAAAAGAAGTGAAATGTATGCGGACCCTTCGCGTACACTCTGTGTTTAATTAAACAATCGTAAACGGACGATTTACTTCCCGATTTTAGTCATCAAATATATATAACATATAACGCCCCACCCGCAAAACTTAACGGGATTATGTTTGTGTAATCCGCACGATTCTTGTCTTTACGCTGACCAAACAGAAGTTTCCCACGTCTGTAGCTTTTTCTATGACCACTTTCACAAATGCAGTCGTTTCTACAGAAGACGACTTTTGAAAAGTTCATGGTAAAAAGAGGAATCGATCATAGTAATTTATCATCTTGCCAAAATGTTTTCAACGCTTTTCAATAATTATACTATTTTTTCAAAGAGTCTTTCCTTAGAGTTTGCGTATACATATTCAAAGTCGACTGGATACTTCTTTGCTGATTGACTAGTATCTATTGTCGTTCGAAAGTGTCGATTTTAAATAAGAAAGAAAGAAATTATTTTCTGTTGCCAAGTTAGTAATGACGCCTTACAGGACATCTAGAGGTCGTTAGTTCGAATATCAACTCTTCAAGATATATGTTGATGTATTGTCATTGGGCTAGGAGACATTTAGTTTTGAAATTCGTCTAGTATCTTGGAACATATCAGGTGGAAACATACAACACATCCGCAGCAGACGACTTTGAAAACATAGTGGCAAAGGTGACAAACATTGTGGCAAGAGATATTGCTCATCATCAGCAATTTCTCCTCTGGCCACAATGTTATCAAAAGTCGCCTGCTGCTATTGCGTCAAAATACGTCAACAGGTTGGAAAGAATTAAGTAAGTTAAAAGAAATCACTTTCGTTGTTATGGCCCTGTCACACTATTGCGTATGAGAGAAAAGTATTAGTTGCGAATGAAAATTCATAAATTTATTTTCATACACATAAAAAGCGCTTGAAAATACAGAATTGTTTGTATACTTACCGTATTGAACTTATGATAAGCGTATGAGTAGCGTATCGCTAGCGTATGTCCAGCGTATTACCAGCGTAGTCTGTGTATGGCTAGTGAATGAGTAGCGTATGAACTACGCATGTTTAGCGTACCGCTATCACGTGATAAAGTGCCAATATAAGTCCACGAAGAACTGTATAAGATCTAGAAATGGGATCTATCAAAACGCTGGCAATACGCAGCGGATACGCTTGCCATACGCCAATTATACGCGTGTTGTACGTTATGTATACGTGACTCAATCGCCAGGCATACGCCACTATGTCTATATACGTTGCAGATACGTCAAACATACGTTAAAACTACGTTAGTCATGCGCCATCAATACGCTAGCTGTACAGTACATTTTCATGCCAGCGTTTGTGAGCGTATAACAAGCGTACTCGACCTTTGAGTAACGTACCTCTAGCGTAACTCATACGTTTTCAGCGTATGCCTTGCGTCTGCTTTGCGTATAAACCATACGTCCGAATACGCACAATGTTTTTAGGCATGCTTAAAAGTTCTACATTGCCGTATACCACCGTGCTTGAAACGTATACTACTATAAAACCTAAGCATAACGTACACCTAGCGTATGTCAGCGTATACCAACGTATGCGTGATATTTTTCATACGCTGGCATACGCTCGTACGATAAGCAACAGTGTGACAGGGCCATACCAAAGAACATTAAAACTGACATTTACCGTTAAATTGCGAGCGTCATCAGTTTGAACAGACGCGTCTTTTGTCATGTTGAATACGTGTATATCAACTAACCTGTGTGTGAATGGACAAGAACATCCCTTTTCATTTAACCTTTTCCACATATAACACATCTGCAGCATACGACTTTGAAAACATCTACGAAAACCTGGCACAAATTCCACAAATAAAAGTATACTTGAAAAAATAAGTCTTAATCATTGTGGCAAAAGGAGGAATTGCTCATTATGAGAATGTTTGATCCTTTTAACACAATGTGTGCACATGTTTATTGTAGCAGAGGCATCAGAAAGCGTTATAGATGGAATGGGGCTAACTATATATAGATTTAATGTTTTATCTTTTTATTAAATTCACAATCCTCTAACAATTTCCTGCACATAATATAGGCATAAATGTTATGACGTTTTCTCCTTTGTCGTAATGTTTTCAATCTTATTTTAAAATTAATCTTATGCATATTTTTCCTAGTTGTTTTCAATTCGTCTCATGTGTTATATGAAGGAAAGACGTAACATATATATAGTTTGTTTATTATTGTGTCAAAATAACTGTTCATTTCTGACCATAGACACCATTTTCATTAATACATTTTACTTCCTGAATTGTATAAAAAAAAAATCGCTGTCTAGCTATTGTGCTAACTAGTATAAATCAACCTCGGTTGTGTACTGGCCGAGCGTCCGCCTCGGTGCGTGAGGTCACAGGTTCCATTCCCGAACAGGTCATATCAAATATTTCTGAAATTATAATGCCTACAGAAGTGTTGGGTTAGCATTACGATTGACTCGCTGGTGTAAGGATAACACTAGTATTGGTAACTTACCCCGCCAGACAATGTGTTGATATTACTTAAACAATGGTCGAAATCGACGTAAAGCAGCATACAAACAAAAAAATAACCTGTATAAATTCTCCCCCGATTTCAATTGATTTTCTCTGTGAAACGTATTATTGGTGCTGTTCCGAGTCTCAAGTGAAGTGGTAACATTATCGAGGGATATGCATATCTGAAATATAAGATCGAACCAATTACACTCTTTATTAACCCTTTCCACGGATGAATTTGGTCAAATCTGCAACAAACGACAGAAGATCGACAGTGGTGCAGTAGTAGATCTTTGGCCTCTCTTGCAACAAACGACAGAAGATCGACAGTGGTGCAGTAGTAGATCTTTGGCCTCTCTTACAAAAGGTCCCTGGTTTGATCCTGTGACGAGCGGGTTCTGCATTTTGGGGTTTTCCACACACATGGCGCGAGGACTGGTTAGGTAGGTCATCGAGCGTGATTAATATAAATTGAAAGCTTGTTACGCAATCGATCTTAAATACATATGTTTAAACTAAACGACTTCAAAGTGAGAAATTTCTCTTTTTGTCACACTGTTTTAAACTTTATTTAATAGTTAAATTGTTTTAATATTTAAAAATACTGTCTGTTGTAGATTTGTTGCATGTGGGAATGAGTTCAATATGCACATTTTTAGTTTTCAACTTATGTACTGCAGATCACGTTGTAGGTTAAATACTGCATACAGAAACGACATAAAACTCACATACATCATTGAGTTATCTACAACGGATGACTTTGGTTAGGTTTAGGCAACACTAGAATATATCTGTATATGAAAAAGATGAAATGGTACCAATATGAGCTATTTCTCAGTTTGCCGCAATGTTTTCAAAATTCATTTGCCGCAAATGCGGATACATGTAGGAAAGAGTTTTTATTCAATATCATGTCACATCGCAGAACTACGTATATACATTTCGTGTACTTCTTGTACATTTGAAATTTGTTCTCCTCTATCTTTGAGAAGAAACAGTCAAAGACACCTTATGAACTAACGAGAAAGGAGACAAATTTGGGATAGCCGGATCGTAATCCTTTCCAACATACAACAATTCAGACAACTTTGAAAACATCCGCGTAGAAACAAATATAAAAATCCCTTTCAATTAAAGGGTAGCATTGTAGCAAAAGAAGTAATTGCTCATGAATTAATGATGATCAAACTCTTCTATTGTCACAATGTGTTAAAAAAAGTGTCTGCTTTAGATGCATCTGGACGAGAGCATGGTTTAAAAGACAGACTGTCGATTTAAATATAAGCCTGCGTACAACGAATTTTCAAAAGACAATTTTCTAATTATCGATGCAAAGCTATGGAAATCTCTATAAATGAAAATAAAGTTGTTCAAAATAGTTGAAAACATATCTGACATTACAATTTTGCCCTATTTCTCCCTTTGCCACATTTTCGTGTTCTGAAAACACGTTAAAATGCGTCAGCATGTTGTACAGGGTTTAAACAGGAAACATGCAATTGCCGGAGACCAGTCTTGACCAGGTTCAGCATTAAATCAAAGACCATTTGCTGAGATTCGAAACTGTTTATTGATTGATTGATTGATTTGGGGATTGATTGGGGGAAAACGCCTTTTACAACAATGTTTTACATGTAATTATATTACGACAGCCAGTTCAACGACCCACGTCAAACTGGTCTTTTCAGGAAACTGGCTGTCTTTGGTGGAAGACCGAATGGCGTCGGAAAGAATGTCGATATATGTTGACCGATCTTTAGTTACACAAGTGTAACATGGGACCAATAAATAGTCCCCTAAACACAATCGTTATATCCCTTGTCGGTCCATTTTTTATATGCAAATATGATGCGCTTTAATAGAGAATATTTAAATAACAAGAGTTGTCGGAGGACAATATAGCTCGCCTATCAGGGCAATCGTCTATCAGGGCCTACTTCAGAACAGTTATAGCATTAGGTAAAGTCACACAGTATCACCTATTGCACGCAAAGGTTTGACCAACATTCTAAGTCCAAAAAGGGTAACAATTCAGTCAAAATCCATTCCAGAGTTATTGGGCTTAGCATACAAGGTCATCTAATGACCCTGAATAAGTGTGTGAAGTTTCGAAGCAACAGCATACACAGTGTCTGAGAAAAGGCCTTGCGTGCAAAGGTTTGACCAAAATTCTAAGTCCAAAAAAGGGGCACAATTTCATTCGTAATCCATTTCAGAGTTTATGCAACTTGACATAAAGGGTCATATAATGACGCTGAATAAGTGTGTAAAGTTTCAAAGCAACAGGTAACACAGTGTCTGAGAGCAAAGGTTTGACCAAAATACTAAGTCCTAAAAGGGGCACAATTTCATTTGTAATCAATTCCATAGTTATGGGACTTGACATGAAGGGTCATATAATGACCCTTAATTAGTGTGTGAAGTTTCAAAGCAACAGCACACACAGTGTCTAAGAAAAGGCCTTGCACGCAAAGGTTTGACCCAAATTCCAAGTCCAAAAAGGGACACAATTCAGTCAAAATTCATTCTATTGATATTTCTCTATTCAACATAAGTATAGTAAATTTGCCTATCAAAATGGTTGACAACGGAGATATTTATTGTAGTTGTTGGAATTATGTATTACCGTCTTACGAGTCTTATACATTGTTAGATTAGACACTTCACGCATACAGCACACAAAAAACCATCTATATAAAATATGGAACATCAGGAATCATTTAAGGTATTCTTTGTAATCAAGTCGAAAACATTATGGCATAGTAGAAATTGCTCTTTATCTACGTCCCTGTCATTATGGATAAACTCATTTGTCACAATGTTTTCAAACGTCGTCTGCGGCAAATGAATCAAGAAGCGTCTTTAAAATTGGGTTATTTGTTATAAACGTGTCAGATTATTTGATAGGGATCTAGTTTTCTATTTCCTACCACATATTGTCACCTTCTTACCTTCAACAAATTCCCACTGCAATTATTATCGAGGACATCTTTGACTTCGACAGGAATCGAATCTCGTATTCTCCCACCGGTCACCGTCCCACTACACACACACAGGGGCCGACTTGGACAGTGTCCGTACGTCGTACGTATGCAGTAGATCCAGCATGTTACCATTATAAGATAATGTAATTTAAAGTTTGTCATCTTTAAATAATAATTGCAGAACTTTGTTAAATATTGCACTGTTATATTACATTTGCTATTTTTTCTCAATGGGTGTACGTTATCTTAAAGATACACAGTAACAATCTAAAATATTATCATTAACATATATTGTGAAGCTAAATGTGTCATATTAGATTTTTAGCTGATGTACTTTGTTCTATATGTTATAGATACTTCCATTTTGTGCTGTTGATAACATCCATTTGAGTTGTTGTTAAAACCTTTTTAATTAAAATCCAACAATCATTGTTGTCAAAATTCTCTTTTCGTTGTTGTCAAAATCCCCTTTTGTTCCAAACCGCCTCCATGTATAGTTCCTACCAAGACACATCGAAGACTAGGGAGGGCGATGGTTGGCACTCGATATTATAGTATCTTATCTTGCTTTGTCTTGAATAGTTTTAACTTATGTAAAATGTATACATATGATAAATAAAATGCACGACTACATATTTCTCCTCGATGTTAATTAAGTTACGAGCCAAACATACAAAAGGCCTTGATGAATTAAATCTGTGGCACTCACTATTAAAGATAATATTCTAGTCAAAACTAAATCCGTCCGTAATCTTAAAATATAAAGGATACCATTCTGTGGTACATAATGCTCAAGAACGTTTTTTTTAGCTACGGCTAGAAAAGTATTCGATTTAAAGTTTTCATATTAGTCAACATATTACAATTCAGTTGAGTTTGTTCAACCGGATATCAATGATATTAATTGTGATGATAATACTAAGCCAGCACACGGCAAAATGAACTTCACAGGTTCCCAAATTTCTTTACAAGATGGAAATCAAGAACTTTTCGAAGACCGAAATGAGAGCGATCGTTTAAACCTTATCCTGCTTTAGTCTATGCAACTCAAAACTTAAAATATGTACTCATTGTGTGCAACCTAATCTTGGTCATCACTGTCTTTTTATCTTCAGAGTACATCTAGTAAAATAGTCCTATGATATATTGATATTTCAGGTTATCTCCATTTTCTTTAAATTTTCAGAACATTTAAATACATTGAAAACAATTTTAAATGTAAATGTTCCCCCCCCCCCCCCCAAGTCTTCAACGAAGGCCGGAAACACGTTTTACGACCGTTACGACCACTTCTGAAACGATCCTAACAATGCCAGGATAATGGTCGTAGCAGCGAAACGTCTACGGAAGTATGTTTGCTGATCTTAATAGTCATCTAACCTTTCCTATAAACAACGCAGCAAACGGCTTAGACAACATCTAGGCTATACAATCTGTGTTTATGAATGTAGTATTGTTGTATACCGTATGAGATGAAAACATTGTGGGAAAAGACGTCAGTTTGAGATGCGTTTGCCTATTGGAAAGGGTTTAAACATCCGAGTGTTGGGTTCTGTGTGGCCATTGTCTTCTATTATTTTACTAGCATGTATATTTCAAATATGTCCGTAGCAGGGGTAAGTAATTAACCTGTACATGTATAATATGAATAGCCGTGTTCTTTGGGATCACAGGAAATGACATTGTCAAAGCGTATTATTGTAAGGTGAATATGATGTACGAAAACGAAGCATGGGGATGTTTCAGACATAAGCGAAATAATTTGTTTTTTCCTTAGGAACAATACAACAACAGTACATAGACAAACTATGCAATACACAAGCATTATTATTATTTATAATTAAGTGTATTGAAAACATGTACAAATACTAGTAATCGCAAGATTCATACTTTCGAAACGTCATCAACCCGTTCCCACACACAATAAATCCGCAGCAGACAGCCTATTGGCAAAAACGTGAAAAGTCTCCATAAATGAGAATTGAATTATTTTACAAAGTTGAAAACATTATGGCAACAGGAGAAATTGCACAGGCACACTGTTTGTTAAAAGTCGTCTGCAGCAGAAACGTCTTCATGTGGGAAAGGGTTAACGAAAACCTGTTCCTCGAACATCCTTCATGTTTAAATGTCCCGATACTGATTTGTTCATTGATTTTAGGAATTTAAAAGGTTGTAAAAAGTGTCCATTTTAAAATGCGACATTTTAGTATCCGTTTCGTGACATTTTTGAATTGATTTCTTAGCTCTCTAACATACAACAGACGACTTCTGAAAAGATTGTGGCAAAAGGAGAATTATAAGTCTCTTTTTTGCCACAAAGTTATACTACCTTTTAAATATATTTTCAACATTCCTAAACAAATTCAAATTGCTTTGTTAGATATGTGTTGTACTCATTGAAATGTAACATTTTTTCCCCATAATAAACTCACGTGTTTTGCAATTTAATGTATTTTTTTTATTTTATAAAATACAGCAATAAAACATTTTACTATAGTTGAGATTATAAGCTACCATGTTTAAATAGGCGGAAGGTCTAGGTCAGGCCATGGATCGTGAGGCGACGGCAGTTCGGCAAGCTTCTGGTGGAACTCTGCATATGTTAAGGACTTCATGCGGATGCCCCCCTCCACCTATTGACTTCTTTATACATTGGCATGACGTTTCATTTTAAAACAACAACTAAGAAAACTTGAGCTCATGACAAGCACGATAGCTTCAGCAATAGTTAGGACTATTGTCAGATATTGGACCAAAGGGTTCAATATCTACGTTTCAGTCCATTTACGTCCTTTGTAATTAAAGTCATTAAGCGGCATATGCTAGCTCGCAATTAAAAGCTAATTAAAACCAATTAGCGGAGATTGACGAGTAGAGAG
>JAUELF010263378.1:0-11217 GCA_031471495.1 Clinocardium nuttallii | reverse complement strand
GGCAAAAGGAGAAATTGCACGTTTTGTGCAATTTCTTCTTTTGTCACTATGTTTTCAAAAATCCGTCTGCTACAGAGACGTCAGAAGCGTCTATATAAGGGAAAGGGTTAGTCCCCTTTAACTGTATTTGAGTCGCTGACAGAGACGACTTAGTTGAACATGTACATCCACACAGCCTCGTTCGAATTTCCCCTGTCCGTATACATGTAATAATGTTGTGTATGTCCTCTTTTGACAATCGGCCAGAAGTGTTCCACGGATTTAAAGTCAACCTAACATTTAATGTAACCAAACTGGATAGACAATTTATCTAAAGCCATAAGCCGCTTCGGCTTAGGTTATGTTTGATAAAAGCGAGTGAAGGGGTAATAAGCCTAAGGTTTGCTTCATTAGCCTCATTAAGATCAAGTTTAAATAACTTTCACCATATAAAATCCGCCCTTTCCTACCTACAGGCCAATGTTACTAATTATGCACCAGAAACAATCATAAGCGTGTTCACGACAAATGCCGATAAAGATAATAAAGCAAGTTATCACACGGGCTATGTTAATCACCTCTGGGCATTTACTCGGAACTCGTGCCGATTTTGTCGGGAGGTCCAAACTTTTGACCCGGCTCTCACGGGAATAAAATCCAGGACCTTTGGTTCTCATGGCCGGTCGTTTACCTTTGATGGGACGCATGCATGTCCTGTTCAATTTATGACCAACGTCAAAAATACACATCGGGTCTTGAATACGAGCTAATATTCAGATTATATTGTGACCCTGTCGTCTGATCAAGATCTGCTCTCTTCGCTATCTAGTTGTAAAGTAATCTTCACTTCTTGAACCCTTTACCCTTCCCTCATTCGACAATTCTACAGCAGACGACTTTAAATATATTTTGACAAAAAGTGTAAAACATTGTGGCAAAAGGAGAAATAACTCGTTTTCTTCTTTCTATGTGTTCAAAAAGCCGTCTGCTGCGGAGGTGTCAGAAAGCGTCTAAATGAGGGAAAGGGTTAAAAGAGATGTATGATTAAGATCACTATGCTTCTGCATGTATGCAAAGGGGCAGAAAAACATGTTAACAGATGTTACCCGTGAAAGAGGTTAGGATTACAAAAGGTAAACGTACGCAAATACGTGTAGATACATTACAGCAAAAATCTGTTTAGACATCGTTTGAATTGTTACGTGTTTGAGATCATCTGAGACAATTCGGCGCAACTTTCCCTGACATGATATTTTAAAAATCGAGTGTTTTGCGACATTCTTTTGTAAGTGCAGATGGGAGCTATCTATCGGTAGATACATTACTGTTGCGTCTTGTGAAAATGGATCGTGTCTTATTCCAGCTTCCCATAATACTATGGAGAATCGGGCCGCGAACGCTCAGTCGGTCTACCAAACTACGGGGTCGCGAGTTTGAACCCTTCCTTTCCGATGATGATGACAAAACTCCTTATAACTAACATCATTCGTCTTCCACCAATTGGCTTAATAGTGGGACAGTAGACATCTGTCTGGGAAGAATGTTGTGTGGAGTAATAATGTGAGAACATCCGGAAACATATATAAGGTGAACTGGCCGCCGTGATATAACTTAAATGCTATATAAACATCCAAACGGTGTTGGATTCCAATTAATCTGTGCATGTGTACAAGTTCTCCTGAGCCCATGCCATAACTATTCGCTCACTCTAGAGATAAATAGCCGCGTCTAGCGATTTGGAGTCCTATTGACTCTCCGGTGTAACTTAGAGTTACATTGACGTATAACTATTGAGGATACAGTTCTAGTATTTTGTCCGAATATGCAATTAGATCTCTTTAACGTGTAGCCGAATAATGAAGACTCTGGTAAGACTGTGTTATATAGAGGCTCGTCTGAGTCTTCACTGTACGCAGATACAATAACACACTAAACTCAAGACGCCATTTATGTGTAACCTATTACTATATTAGTGTACCTAATGTGTTCAGACAGTTTGTTGATATGATTTATGCAGTAAAATGGTACTAAAGATGTCGCTTGTACGGATTATATTTGACACTTTCTTCTTTATTGGTCTAGCGACCTTTCTCCTCATATAACACAATTCAGCTTAACAGTTTCCAGTCGGGTTCTCTCAGGGATAAACGCTGCACTTTGTGATATAATTCGTGAGCTTGCATAACTATTTTGATACAATGACTAGTTTGGAAGATAACTACAGATCTAGTAGAATTATGCATGATGACGGAACCAGTAAGTGGCGTGAAAGGCTATATAAGTATCTACAATGAACAATTAATCAGATCAAGTCATTTTACTGCAACATTTCGAATGTATTAATCCCGGTCTACTATCTTTATTTTAATCAGTCAGCTGAATAATTAATGTAAATGTATTTATCAATATATGATATATTTTGCTCGATTATATTCTGAGTTGCAAGCATCATTAATGGAAACCTTGCCGAGGAAAATAAGTGACAGGGAAGCTGTACTGTCGCCATAAAGCAGACACATATGCTGATAGGTGAACTGGCCGTCGTGATATTACTAAAAACTATTATAACGGCATTAAACTCCGATTATCGCTCAATATATATTTTCCAGAATAAGTAAAATAATAATTGGAGGAATCAACTACAATTTAAACGCGAGTCTATTATATTTATATATATATATATGGGCTAGAGACCAGGGTTCTGAAGTTCTGTGTATAATGTGAGACGGCACAAGCTGACTATTTTTTATTAGTATCATTTGCACACCGAAAATGCATACCTTCCTGTGTGGAATCTTTGCGATTTGCATAGTGTTGACTATGTCATGTTTTTGAACGGAGACTGACAATGAAGCAATTTAAAAATAACTGTTAAGTATCTAAAATGAAAGTCAAAGTGAGAAATGGCTCAGATAATGTAAGGACTAAAGGCCAAACTTGATAAATGATTGAGTCAGATAGGACATCACAAATACTGTCATGTTTACTGTTGTATCTATATGAAATATATCAGAAACAAACTTAAACGGGTATCAAATTTTCACAGGAAAAGTAAATTATTTCGGAGTTTGCTGAAATTATTTGTCACTCAAATTTCAACTAATTAGATCATGTTACAAGAAAAAGAAAATTGAAGTTTTTGCGACAAGTAAAAATTAGGATCACATGCGCTCACTGCAAATTCATATACGTATCTCCTCTGTCCGCGATCCAGTTGTGCAAGCATCCATCTAGTTTACGCTTATTACAAGCATCCAAAGTGCATGAGATGCAATTACAATGTAATGGGCATTAGTTTAAATACCACACCAGGTCGGGTTTCGTGTTATTTATGATCGTGAAGCGAAATGTCAGTCGGCACAGCGACTAGAGTTATTAATCCAAAGGATATGCGCCTCGGACGAATGGTATGTGGAGTAATAATGCAAGACACATGGTAAGGTGAACTGTCCGTCCTGATATAACTGAAAACCGGGTTAAACGCCAATTAATCGATCAAACAATCAAGAAATGACCGTCCTGATATAACTGAAAACCGGATTAAACCTCAATGAACCAACAAACAGGCAAGTCAACCAACTAATCAATCAATCAATCAATCAATCAATCAATCGACCAATCACTCAATCAATCAATCAATCGATTGATCGTGTGATTAGGCTCATTAAATATTTATGTGTGTAATGTACAAAGGAAATAAGCCTTGAAACCTGTCCTCTCTGCCAAGTGTACAAGTCACCTCTCTACTAAGTTCACAAGTCACCTCTGTATCACATTGTTTGACAAGGACTTACAAATATCTATTAATATCCGAACTATCTTTACTCGTGTGTTTGCTAATGATATCTATATGTCTATCTATCTATCATAAATCAGGGAAAGTGGGGGTCAACTTAGCTAAATGTGGACAGTGTCAATTCAAATTTTACTGAACTTGAAGTCATTAAAATGTTCTACAGTATACGTATACATGTAGATACATACATATGGGTCGCTCTCAAGTAAAACAAATCATCCAGTAGGTTGTACACATGTCTGCTACAAGGTCATTCATCATCATGCCGCAAATGCATGTATTTTATTTTTTATCAAATTTGTAATTTATTTTATTATTGCTTACTCGATGAGTTGTATCGCAAGCAGCTTAAATTGTATAAAATGCATGTATGACAAATATATATATAATATATTTATGTCAGGAATCCCGACCATCGCCGATTGGTAAGCCTATTGGATTTGGAACCGGCAGTCATGAACGGTCCGGTTCGACTCACGCTCGCGGCGCCATGATGGAGTGCCCTTGGACAAGGCACATTTATCAATCTTGTAAAGGTTTGGTTACCCAAGGATCATTATACATGTTATGTTGCCGTGATATAATTAAATTAATGTTGAACACATATTAAACCAAAAATAAAAAACAAGTCAATATCCGGATGAGGTCAGTATTGAGATATTCTCGTTTCAATTGTGGGTCTATCCTGTCTCCATTTTGCGTTATTCGAAAGCTCTGTCAACTACTTACTTTATAAGGCGATTAAACGGAAATAACAACCACAAATCGATAAGTAATTCTATCATATTCCCAAGTCTGTCATAAATGTTCTAGACGAATGGAAAGTACTTAGAACGAGTGTTCCGTGTTTATTTACGACAATAAACCGCAGACAGTTGGATGAAAATCGAATTCGAATACATTGAACTCGCGATAACTCGAAGTCGACAAAGACAGTCCGACCCATAAATTACTTCGAGTTATCAACGTGTTCGAGTAATCACATCGATTCCGTATAGTATATTCTGTATAAATTATGACGGCAAATTTAAAACATCGCCAATTCAAACCGCTCCAATTACCGCCAATATTCATCAATGTATATTAAAATCATCATACAGTACTAAGTAATAGACCGCTGTTACCGGTTTGTGTCGCAGTGGATATTACTGGTATCTTGTACTGGCAACTAGTTTTGGAACAGTTGTACCAAGTCTAATAAGAACCTTTATCTAAAGATTCAGTGGTAGAACGTTCCAAAAGTCCCGGTTTCGAATTCCGTGATGAGCGGGTTCTGGTTTTAGGAGTGTCCATTCGACCGGCGCGAGTACTGGTTAAGTCTCTATGAAGCAGTCATCGAGAGTTATTAAAATAAGCTAAAAACTTGTTTCGCATTTGCTGTAATATTCGACTTTCGAAGAAGTGATTCGAATTATGCTTGCTGTTCATTACAAATGTTATTCATTACAGAGGTTGACTTAATGTTGTAATTAATTCTCGGTCGTGGTCAATGCAGTTTATCAGATGAAGTATTTCAAAATGAAGAGATGACTTTCGATCTATTTATAACTCGGTTGTTTTATTCGTCATATTATCTGTATGTATATAATTATATATATTATAGTAGATATTTGTATCCACAAACCTTTTTAACTGTCCTGTCATAAAATACTTTCATGGAACACCCTTATTTGATCAGTATTTCCTACTGCTGTCTGTATACTTATTCAGGGCAACTTTCTCAATGTTTTACCATGTTTTATAATGTTTCCTGCCGAAGGTCAAACACAATGTGGCTAAATCGTGAAAGATGTAAACTACGAACAAACTATGTGAAAAGATGAAAGGAAGGGTGTTAACAGATGTTAAAGGTATTGAAACTTTAGTCGGTCTAATTCAGGATGTATGACCGCCCAAACGATGTTAAACATGAAAGGGAAAAGTCAAGATAACGGAAATGACGTTAGTATGGAAATATAAACCAGTCATTAAACTGATAGACAAATTCATGAAAAATCGCGACATATCTAAACCAGTCAACAACTGATAGACAAATACATGAACAATCGCCACATATCTAAACGGCATTTCCAAACTTTAACCCTTTCCCACATACCGGCGCTTTATGACGCTTATACATATAACATACAACTTTTGAAAGAAAAAAATGCGACAAAATGAGAAATTGCTCATGATGAGAAATTTCTCCTTTTGTCACAATGTTTTCCTCTCAACGTAATACATATTCGTTCATTTAAAGAACTTTTCCTTAGGCGATATCAAACCGTTTATCATAAAAGACAATATATAAGACTATCAATTGGGATATGTAAGGATACCCTGACATCATGTGTGTGCTTTCCTACATACCACAAACCTGCAGCAGGCGACTTTAAAAACATCTATGCTTAAACAAGAACAATATCTCGAAATGGAAGTATGATTATTAAATACAATTTACATTAATGGTACAACAGAATAAAACTTCCCATGATTAATATGTCCCCCTTTGCCAGCTTGATGTCTGCTTTAGATCCGACATAATGCGTCTGTAAATAGTAAATGGTTAGGTATTCAAGTAATGTATCTTTAAAGAGTCTTTGTTCTTTTAAAAAGTGAGTTTAATTAGACTTAAGAGCTGGTAGGTCAATATTTTAAAGCTCATGGGTTTTCTCTCGCCTTTTCATACAACAGAAACTGTTGATGTACATCACAACCATGAGCGTGAACATGTGTTTGTTTGATTGGTACTGCACATCAAAACCATGAACGTAGACATTTGTTTGTTTGTGTGTTACTGTACATCACAACCATGAACGTGGACATGTGTTTGTTTGATTGGTACTGTACATCAAAACCATGAACGTGGACATTTGTTTGTTTGATTGGTACTGTACATCAAAACCATGAACGTGGCATTTGTTTGTTTGACTGGTACTGTACATCAAAACCATGCACGTGGACATTTGTTTGTTTGACTGGTACTGTACATAAAAACCATGAACGTGGACATTTGTTTGTTTGATTGGTACTGTACATCAAAACCATGAGCGTGGGCATTTGTTTGATTGGTACTGTGCATCAAAACCATGAACGTGGACATTTGTTTGATTGATTAGTACTGTACATCAAAACCATGCACGTGGACATTTGTTTGATTGGTACTGTACGTCGCTTTCAACTGTATTTAAATTATATCAACGCATTTCCTGTATATACATTAAGCATGTGCATCATCCGTAATGCTATCGCTGGACGACAATGAGTGAATCCCCCTACTACCAAGTTTAACATCACTTCCCAACATAAAGACGTTATCTGACGCCTCTGCAGCAGACGACTTTTGAACAAATTATGACAAAAGGGAAATTTGCTCAAAACGAGCGATCTCTTCTTTTGCCACAATGTTTTCGACTTTTTGTCAGTAAATATAACTTCATTTATAGAGATTGTCCGTGATTCTGCGGAGATATGTTAAAATTTACTGCACTCGAGTCGAACCCACTTCATCACAGCGGCGGTCATTTGCGTGGAAAGGTAAATGATTTGAGACGGCAAAAAACATATATTAATGTATACATAAATGTTCAATGGCAGAATGGCAGGAAAAGAGGTAACCTTGGAATCGTTGTCACCTGTCGATAGGTGTCTCCGTGGCGCGTTACCAGCTTCTTCTGATTTTCTTACAAATCACTAGATACGTAAGATCAATCAAACCACTTGCAGATCGGCTTTATCCCTTGTATGTGAAGTAGGAAAGCGCCAATTGTCTGTGCAACATGGCTTATTTGTCGATGGTCGTTATTTTGGCAAATAGTTTTATTCGTGTTATAATAAATCATAATTATGAGGTAGCACGTCATTATTATTATGTTTTGTTGATTTACGGAATAATCTATCTTTCTTTATCGGACAGTGATGTCAAGGTCCGGTCTTAGTCTGTGTGGAGTCTCTTGTTCGATGATGTAGACATAATCGTTGTCACTGTTTTGTTTGAATTGTGTTTTACACCTTTCTGAATAGTTTTTCAGTTATATCACGTCGTTTACTAGGTATTTTACCAAAACTATCATATTCGAAGAATCGGTCGTAATGCTTTCCCCGCAACCCAGAGCGTCAGGGAGGAAATCCATTACTTAAGGATTTTTAACGTCTTTGGTATGTTCCCGAATCGGGTTCGCCCCCCCATGCATCGTTTTTTCGTCGCAATTGCGAATGAGCCGTCCGCGAGAAAACCAACATTGTTTATGGCATCTGCGTAATGTATCGACGCAGGTCAGCCTGCGCTGTCCGCAGACTGATCCGGACATACACTTTCCATCTCAGGGGGATAGAGGTATAGAGTTATGATTCCTGAAACAGAACCACCACAGGAGGTGAAACTGGTCTATCTGAGTAAGCCTGCACGGCATGCTTATGCTGATCGGGGTCGACACTTTACGAAGAGTCCACACTGTTGGTTTTTTCGCTAGACGGCTCAAACAATGAAGCATCGGGTGAGTCAGTACATACAGTCAGTACATACAATCAGTACATACAGTCAGTACATACAGTCAGTACACACAGTCAGTACACACAGAGAGTACATACAGTCAGTACATACAGTCAGTACATACAGTCAGTACACACAGAGAGTACATACAGTCAGTACATACAGTCAGTACATACAGTCAGTACATACAGTCAGTACATACAGAGAGTACATACAGTCAGTACATACAGTCAGTACATACAGTCAGTACATACAGATAGTACATACAGTCAGTACATACAGTCAGTACATACAGTCAGTACATACAGTCAGTACATACAGTCAGTACATACAGAGAGCGAACCATTTTGACGACTTTGCAGCATACAACATTTTAAAACATTTTGGCAGAAGGAGAAATCGTTTTAAAGGATCATGTTCGCCATTTTGCCACAATATTTTCAAATTTTAAGCTTTATTTACACTTTTATTTACTGATATTTTTGCAAACATGTTTCAATGTCGTCTGCTGCTGCCGAAATGATGTATGTGGGAAAGACTGTGTGGAGGCGCATATTTATCTTGGGCGTCAACCATTGGCTGTTATAACCGTACGAGACGTATGTGGTGGCTACAATAAAGAAGAAAGCGAAAATTGTCTGTGCAACATGGCTTATTTATCGATGGTCGTAATTTTAGCAAATAGTTTTATTCGTGTTATAATTAATCATAATTATGAGGTAGCACGTCAGTATTATTATGTTTTGTTGATTTACGGATTAATCTATCTTTCTTCATCGGTCAGTGATATGTCTTTGTCAATGTCCGGTCTTAGTTTGTGTGGAGTCTCTTTTTCGATGATGTAGACATACTCGTTGTCACTCCGCGTTAACATTTGAGCCGTCCCGCGAGAAAACCAACGATAATGGCATCTGCGTAATGTATCGACCAGATCAACCTGCACTGTCCGCGCAGACTGATCCGGGCCGATACATTCCGCCTCGGGGCCATAGCGGTATAGAGTAATGACTCCTGAAATAGATAATCCACAAAATTGTCTATACGGGTTAGCCCGCACGGCATGCTTGGGGTTATATGGGACCATACTTTACGCAGGATCCACAGTGATGGTTTTCTCGCGAGACGGCTCATTTATTGAACCGTGGCTAGCGAACTGAGATTTCGTTTGAATTGTGTTTTACACAAATCGGTCGTAATAATATTCTCGCAACCTAGAGCACCAGAGAAAGAATCCATTACTTCAGGATGTTTAAAGTTTTGGTATGTCCCTAACGGGGGTCGAATCCTGGTTGCTCGCTCCCAAGGCACAATTGCAAACAATGAAGCCTCGAGTGAGTCAGTATATACAGAGAGTGAACTATTTGCCTCGACAACTTTTTAAAACATTTTGGCAAAAGGAGATATCGTTCAAAATGAGAATTTCCCCCATATTGCCACAATGTTTTTCAACTCTTACGCTTTTCTTAAACTTTCATTTACAGATATTTTTGCAAACATGTTTTCAATGTCGTCTTCTGCCGAAATGTTGTATGTGGGAAAAGGTTACAATAAATGAAGAAAAAACCCTTATAAGATTCGATTACCTACGTCATGCGCTCATTTCGACTAACCAGATTTTCTGAAATGATATGTTGACAGTAAATCATAAAGTTGGTAAATGTTGTGTGGAGGCGCGTATTTATCTTGGGCGTCAATCATTGGCGGTTATAACCGTACGAGACGTCTGTGGTGGTTTTATGTGCTGAGTAGGGCGTAGGCGCTCTCAGGGTTAGTCTGTTCATACCCACAGTCCCATCAAAGTCCTCACTCAACCCGGACATGTTGCCTTGCTCTGCTTGTCATCCCCGCTCTCTCGCTAGCTGGCTGTTCCATCTCCATACGCAATGGAGCAGCTATGTTATAGCCCTTACGATAATGGTAGGCTACCTTGCAATATAATACAGTCAGAGCAACAGGTAGCCTACAAGTAACCTGGTTATTGTTTAACATATAACCGTAAGAGCTGAACATTTAAAGTGTGCGATGTACCCCGTTTTATTGAACATATCGTACGACCTTAACAATATCGTCGTAACCACTGCCGTAAGTTATTATATTACTATGTGGACGGCACTAATGCATCCTCCAGTCTAAGCTTGAATTCATGTAAGTATTTAGAACGCCTTTCTGATTAAGCGTCACACACACTGACTAGGTAATACCAATCTTAATGTATTTAAGTAATATCTAGCATGCCAGTTGTTGCGTTGAGATTCGATTAACTATTTCATACATTCAACAAAGTTGCAGCAGACGACTTGGAAAACATCTAGACTAGGAATTGGCAAATCTCTATAAATAAACTTATTGAAACTCAAACTTTTGATTAAACGTCTAATTTTGACAAACGCATATACGTGAAAATTCTTAAGAATGCATGAATAGGTGAATTGTTGGCTCCGAGTAATAAATAGCAGTTTCAATTTTCAGCTCAATCCCTACCATAAATTGGTGGCTTAAAATCTTATCCATTTCTTTTAAAACATAATTTGTAACCATGATTGAGACGGTCATAAAATACGGAGTAGGATTCAGTTGTTTAGAACTTGAAATATTTATTTAAATTTATTTGAATTTAAATCTTGAAGTATCTCAGTGACGGTAATACCTAAATCCCCGTGTTGATCGCAAATATTTTGATTTAAAAAAATATCTTAAACATGTTACACTTAGAGATATATTTGTTTTATTTAAACAAGAATATTGAAGTGAATTATGGTTCTAGTATTTGGGAAATTTGTCCAATTAACCCTTTCCCACATAAATACAGTAAGTCTGCAGCAGACGACGTTTAAAATCATATTGGCAAATATATAAAAACACGTTGAATGTGAAAGTATAATAAGAGTCAGAAGCCTTGTTTCGAATGGAGAAATTAATTCATCCTTTCCCACAATGTTTGCAAAAGTCGTCTGCTGCAGAGTCGTCATTA
>JAUELF010263368.1:0-11217 GCA_031471495.1 Clinocardium nuttallii | reverse complement strand
ATCTGTGGTCAGGCATAGTTATAAGTTTGGTCCAATATTTAATACTATTACAAATATAATAAACGGCCATTGGACATGGTCCGCATTCTCCTAATACAAAAATGTCAGCTGTATTTTGATTTAAATTACATAGTCGTTTGCAGAACTGGACATGTACATTTTCAATGATTTCATAAAACTGATATCCCCAAATCTCAGATTCAAAACATAAAATGGGTTTTATCATCGCATCAAATCTTTTAAAGGCATCAGTTGCGTTAAAATTACCAAAATCATATTGGTATTTATAGATGCTAAAACTTGCTTTTCAGGCTTGAGCTGCCCTAATTTGGAGAGTTTTTGTTCATGATAGGTTATTGATAGCCTACAACTAAAAAACGTGCCTAAATATTTCTGATATGTAACAACTTCTACTTCATTGCCTTTAAAATAAAAATGTTCATATATATAACCAGTACTAGAGAAGAAGAAATGCCTTGCCAAAGGGCACTCCACCATGCCCCTTGGCGACTAACAAGTACTGGGGATTAAGAAATGCCTTGCCAAAGGGCACTCCACCATGACCCTGGGTGACTAACAAGTACTAGAGAACAGGAAATGCCTTGCCAAAGGGCACTCCACCATGCCTGGGTGACTAACAAGTACTTGAGAAGAAGAAGTGCCTTGCCAAAGGCACTCCACCATGCCTGGGTGACTAACAAGGACTGGAGAAGAAGAAGTGCCTTGTCAAAGGGCACTCCACCAGGATCCTGGGTGACTAACAAGTACTGGAGAAGAAGAAGTGCCCTGTCAAAGGGCACTCCATCATGACTCTGAGTCACTAACAAGTACTGGAGAAGAAGAGAAGAAGAAATACCTTGCCATAGGGCACTCCACCATGACCGCCACGTGCGGGGATAGAACCCGAGTGGCCCTGTCCAAAATCTCCGACGCCAACCTTTCGACAACGGTGGGTTCTACGTAAGAGAGACTTAAGAACAGAATATTTGCGAAAGGAAAAGGATAGTGATATTCATGAAGATGTGGACTTTCCGGGGCAATATTAATCATGTTGCGTAAATTCCAAGGAAATCTCCTAAAAATTAGATACTTCCAATTTCGAATACGCTGACAAAATGATAACACGTTATTGTATTATATTTTATATGAATACAGAATGAAGGGATATGATGAAATAACTCAACAGAAAATGCATAATGAGAACCATGGTAGGGTAAAACAAGCCACACCGAGTTATCTGGTGCACTGTGGTTGTGAGTTGCCATTTGTATCAGAAATATAATATAAGCCGTTTCACGAATAAACCAACATTGTGGACTCTGCGTAAAGTATCAACCCAGATCAGCCTAATCACGCCGCGTAGGCTTACCCGGACAGACACGTTTCGCCTCCTGTGGATTTTTCAGGAATCATTACTCTATTCCTCTATCGCCCTTAGATGGAATGTGTCGGCTTGCTGATCAGGGTCGATACATGACGCAGAGACCATAATATTGGTTTTCAATGACGTATAAAGTTTTGTTTTCGCGTGGCGTTACGAAATAATTACCATACTATATAAATAGGGACCAGATATGCTATAGATTGATAGATGATTGAAACCGGAGCTAAAATAATATCGACGTTTTGATGCTGACTGTCTCTATCTAATAATAACATTTTGTTTTCTTTCAGCATCAAATTCCTTCATGAATATACCGATACAAATTGGTATTTTCTCGAGTTCCGGTGACCTGAGTGCTTGAAGTCGGTAATCACGAGGGCTATCAATCAAGGAAAGAGAGTTCGAACACCGGCTCGGCCATTTTTTCTTTCCGACGATTGACAAAAGTCATTGTGACTCCTATCATTCTTCTATTATTTTTTAACAAATGGGTTATATCATCTTTGAGGGAAGGTAGCAAATCGCTTTTGGACGAATGGTGTGTGGGATGCAAACACACTTCAGATAGACTGGTCACCGTAATGTGTGGAATGCAAACACACTTTAGATAGACTGGTCACCGTAATGTGTGGGATGCAAACACACTTTAGATAGACTGGTCACCGTAATATAACTAAAATGGCGTTGAAACGGTGATACAATCAAATCAATCAATGTTTCGATTAAATTTTGTCATTAACCTGGTAAAATTTCAGAACCCCAAGTCTGTTTTCGTGTTAGTCGGGAAATGGCTAATTTAATAGTCTAATTCAAAATAGGCCGGGCTTTAAGACAATGTTCGTTACATAGGTTCAGCTCACCATATTCATCTTCTCAATATTATCAGAATTTACACAAATTTGATAACAAGGTTCAGTCAGTTATATTCAATAGTGTAGACCCTTATCAGAATGTGCTGATTCGCATGCTGATCTCGATGTAAACTATTAACAAGCATGCCAACTTGTACATGTTCGCAGGAACAGACTCCAATAGTTGTAACACGAAATAACCCCAATAGTAATACGTCAATGCTAATTTGAATATCCGAAGACACTTCAGCATGATTTTTTCATTAATTCAATAATTATTCCTTAGACCCATAAACTACTCAAGAAAGGAGTGGTTTATGGGACAATATTCTTTCGAAGGTTCGTTCTTTTGTATTTCATATTTGATTAGTCGACAGACGCCTTTAAAAACATCCAAAAAATAAAATTAAAAATGTCGAAAATCTCTCTTAATGAACGTGTTATTATTTAATAGACTTGAAAACAGTTTGACAAAAGGATAAATTGCTCTTTTTGAGCAATTTCTCTGTTTGTCACAATATTTTTAAAAGTCGATTGCTGTGGAGGCGTGCGAAGCTTCTGTGTTGGTGTGTGTGAAAGGGTTACGGATACTTTGTAACCTCTAACAACGACAACTCTAGAGAACCTGAACCCCTTCAGAACGACAGTTTAATGTTCTCACTATTCATATTAAAAGTAATTGAACAGATGGACAACAAACATGCAAGTTTTTGGTGGAATTGTTTGGAGAGACGAAGATGGTATTTTTTTCAATTCTCCACTACTTTTTACCCCTTACCATTGAAATACATTTATGTAAAAAAGGCATGTCAATGCACAAGTATTTTTCTGGGTTTAATAAAGCGCGATGAATCTTCAAGACTACCGTGCCAGTTTTGTTTCATACAATCTATAAGTCGCTGTTTAAACGGTTCAATAAAGATATTAATGTCCCCAACATCTTGGAAAACCCAAATAAAACTATATCTAAAGAGGAGTTTTTAACATTTGAAGCCCATGTATATCTACGGCTTCATCTAGTGACTTAAGCATTTTGTAACATTTTTTTGGATAACGATTATTTTGCATATGTAATAATTTACACCAATATTTAATGCAATAAGTATTATATGTAATACATAAAGGAAGTCGACCACATTCACACATTCACCTAAAGCAAAACAGAACTGTAAACCCCTAAAAAGTATCTCTTGAAAAATTTGCTTGAACTTTTTCAATTGTTCCGGAATATTCCTACCCCCATACTTGTGAGACATAACATAGAATAGGCGTTACCAGAGAGTCAAAGAGTTTGAAAAGTTCATTATGCAAAAACATACCGAAAGGGTTGTTGGTATTTCCGTATAGCAAATATCGCCTGTTTAGCTTGGTTTGCAAGTTTAATTTTAGCAGAGGACCAAGACAGTTTAGGGATTAATAATAATCCCATATATCTATAAAATGATGTTGTGTTTATACGATTACCATCATAAACCCAGTTTTCATATAACCTAATTCTATCCCCATTTCTAAAAACAATAATTTCCGTTTTCTTTAGATTAATAGCCATACCAGATGAGGCACAAACTTCGTGTAACACATTTAGTCGAACTTGTAACATGTTACATTTTAGTCTGAATATTGCTTTACTTGCACGGTATACGCATCCAATGGCTTTTGTTATAAATCGGACTGGCGGGACATTGAACCACATGTTACATGTTAGTCTGAATGTTGCTTTAGTTGCATGGTACACGCATTTCATGGCTTTTATTATAGACCGGATTGGCGGGACACTAATCCACATCCAACACTTTTGTCTGGATAATGATTATCACACATCTTTGGTAAAACGTAGTTTAGTTGCTTGATTCGAATTTGAACTCGTTTTATAACGGTATTTCAGTTATATCGCGGTATTTCACACCTTAGTCCTGATACTCTATCTTCAGTGTCTCAAGAAATATTCATCCAAGGCAACTGGTTACAATCTTACAAAGGCCCTTAGCGAATCGATGGAAGTTGAACGGCACTAGTCGTTTAAAAACTTAGATCAGTGATGGTAAGTCTTTTTATTTACTAGATGATATATAGATATTCATTGTGTAATACATCTATATCGCGCTATGTTATTTCCCAAACACATCGATATATGATTTTATTTTAAACAGTCCAGGAACACTATGTAGTATCTTC
Organism: Clinocardium nuttallii; assembly: GCA_031471495.1. Taxonomy (NCBI): domain Eukaryota; kingdom Metazoa; phylum Mollusca; class Bivalvia; order Cardiida; family Cardiidae; genus Clinocardium; species Clinocardium nuttallii. The sequence goes on along the minus strand of JAUELF010263368.1, from coordinate 6,807 downwards.
TTGAAAAGCCAAAACATAATTTTGATAAAGATTTTGAAAACATTGTTGGAAAATGAGAAAGTGTTCGTTATAAGTGAGTTCTCCTTTCTCCATAATGTTTTTAAAATGTGTCTGTTGCAAACGTTTCAAATGTATTCTGTATAAGGTATCAAGGATTAATTAAACACACACCTAAGTACACGAGTTAAGTTTACAACTGTCTCGAATTAAACAACCAACATTATTTTGAGCAATATCTTCTTTTTCCCTAATGTTTTCAAATTAACTCAACACTCACATACGCACAAGGTATATACTGTTATACTTACGACTGTCTGGAATCAAAATATTATTATAGAGGAATTCTTTCCGTATATAACATTCATGAAAAGAGCCGTCCCACGAGAAAACCAACATTATGGGCTCTGCATAGTGTATCGATCAAGATCAGTCTACGAAGTCCGCACAGGCTAATCCGGGCCGACACATTCCGGCTCCTGGGGAAAGAGGTATAGAGAAATGATTCCTAAAAACAGAAAATCCACAGGAGGCAAAAAGTGTTCGTCCGGGTTAGCCTGCGCGGCATACTTAGACTGATCCGGGTCGATACTTTACGTAGAGTCCACCATGTTGGTTTTCTTGAGGAACGGCACATATATGGATAAATTAGGTGGAGATGTTGAGAGGCTTCATAGGATTTGTATCGTTAGTTGATATATTACTTGGAGATATATATTTTAGTTCAAAAGGGAGTGGATGGCAAAACGTCAATGTCTTATGAAAGTTGGATCGTACTATTTAACCTTTTTTTAACATGCAACAAATATTCAGCACTTGACTTTAAAACATCCAGGGAAAAGCATAGCAATTTTGTTATATATTAAAGTATAATTTTAGTGCTAATTATGCGCAATTTAAAAAAGGCCGGCTGAATTTACGTGTCCATATATATAGGAGAGATAATATTGATTGATTGGTGTTTAGCGCACTTTTCAATAATTGTTCAATTATATCAAGAATTATATCATTATGTAACTTCTCCATGTGTTGTCTGACGTTCTAACATCAGTGCTTCACACAACAGTGTCTAAATGTCGTTCTAACATCAGTGCTTCACACAACAGTGTCTAAATGTCGTTCTAACATCAGTGTTTCACACAACAGTGTCTAAATGTCGTTCGTCGCATTGACTTTTGTCAAACGTCGAAGAAAAATATTTTCCGAGCTTGATTTCGAACCCACGCAGTCTGATTCCATTATTAGTCGTAGTCGTAAAAGGCTTCAAGAAACTTCTATAAAGCAAAATTCATTTCAATCTTTATCATGAATGCGCAGGCAGGTCTTTTTCTAACATGTGTAATAGTCACGTTACGTTTTCATTGCGCACCCATCAAATAGACACATTCCCTCGACCAGTCCCCGATCGGTGCTTCAGTTCGTTTCTTCTTTCAATGTTGCAAAGAATTAGTAATTTTCGAATTGAACTCTCGCGAGATTTCGATGGACTCGAAATGTCGTGTGATTCCCGTCCGCTGTACATCACTTAACTGGAATCTGTCCAAAACAAGGTACCATGGGGATTTAACTGTAACGTATTTTTAACTAAAACAAAATTTGTGTAAAGTCATAAAGATTCTGAATTTCAAATTAGACATGCACCTCGTTTAGCGTTTGTCGGTCTTGGTGCATCTGCGAACAGTCAATATTTAGGCAAGCCCGTGTATCCGTGTATCCACACAGTCATATTAGTGTATTCACTGTGCGTTTACGTATGAGCGGTCCCACGAAAAATCAACATTGTGGACTCTGCGTAAAACATCAAACTGGATCAGCCTAAGCATGCCGCGCAGGCGAACCCGAACAGACACGTTTCTGTTTCAGGAACAATTACTATATACCTCTATCCCCCTCAGACGGAATGTGTCGATCTGGTTTAGCCTGGCTGATCTGGATCGATACATTACGCGGCGTCAATAATGTTGTTTTTCTCGTGATATGACTCAAATGATTTCATCCTTTATTCATCGTTTGACAAACAAAGCTAGAAGAGTAGCCCGACTTATTTTACGCCAATAACAGGATATTTTTACGAAGAGTCACGAAGATCCTTAATCGGCAGGCGCGGTTTCTTTGTTCCTTGATATATATAGTGTCGGCTAGAGTTTATATTAATGAGCAACATTCTTATTTTCTCTGGGATATTAACTTTTCAATTCTCTGAGAATAGTTGCTATGTAAGACAATTTATGGATGTATCTACAACAATTAGAGAACTATAGTCAATGTCTAATTCGCATTAAATCATATGTACTGTAATATTACTGTAATGAAGATCTAGACTATTTCCAGTTCATGAGGGTCATTGGAGACCTTATTGGAATGGAGTGAGAAACTAAATCAGTACGGAAATATATTGTATATCATATGTTACATTTAACAATCTATAGGGTGCTTGTTTGAATACTTGGGCTTACGAACTTCGGCTACATGGGTTTATAATTGATTTATGAAATAAAACACTGGTTCGTTTTAACATGCGCGTAATTGAAGGGGTTATTGCAATAAGTGAGTGTACGCATTATTATAACGAAATATATATCGATTGCAAAACAGACACCCCACTTAGCTGTGTTCCAGATGTTAAATCTTTTAAATAGTTTTCGTGACAGTTTCGAAGGATAAAACAGTGAAACTGTGCATTTGTATGTCAGTTCGTATATAGCATTATGTAACTTCTACCTTCTGAAAGAAAATGAGTAAGGACATCAAGATATTGAAAATTAGTCCGTTTACTATTTTCACTCAATTAATTTATTTCCTCTTAAACCAATCTGAAGCAAGATACTTTAGAAAATATTAAGTTAACATTGGAATGTACACGTACCTGTAAAATCTGTAAATACGTATTAAAAGTACGAATTTAAACATTGTGACAAAGGAGAAATTACTCATAATAAACGATTTCTCCTTGTGTTATGTTATTTTCATAGTCGTCTGCTATAGATGCGTCAAAAACATCCGCATGCGAGAATTGCTTTTATAACTCATCAAACATCATTTTATGATTTTGATATTCCCCCGTAATATCATAGTAGTGCAGACTGGTGGTGCATTGTGTGTCGTACTATTTGGTAACGTTTTGCACAAATGACAAGTGTTCCTGTCTTTTCTGCAGACGATGTTTTAAAGTATGACAGAGAACGCGTCATTCCTTCTAATGTTAACATTTCCTTTCAAAAACACAGCCGATGACGACTTTATGTTAGACGAATCAAATTCTATTTGAGCCGTCCCGCGAGAAAACCAATACAATGGATACCGCTTAAAGACCCGGATCAGCCTAAGCATGTCGCGGAGGCTAATCCGGATAGACACTTTTCGCCTCCTGTTTCAGGAAACATTACTCTATACCTCTATCTCCTGAGACGGAATGTGTCGGCCCGGATCAGTCTGCGCGGACTGGATCGATACATTACGCAGATGCCATAATGTTGGTTTTCTCGCGGTACGGCTAATATGTCCGATTTTGAAGATGTTACTTTTGTCAGCATGTAGACTAGATCTTTCGGATATTCACGACCAGCAATAGTTTCAGATAAGCCTGCGAATCTGCACGGTCTCGTCAGGATCTTCACGACCAGCAATAGTTTCAGATAAGCCTGCGAATCTGCACTGTCTCGTCAGGATCTTCACGACCAGCAATACATAATTCCTACAAGATTTAGCTCCCTTTGGTGATACTTTGATAGGCAAATATTTGTTTATTGGCGCTTTTACGCCGTTTTCAACATTATTTTAATTACATCACGGCGACAGTTGACTTCAAAAAAGTATTCGTTGAAACGAGGAAAAGAAAAAATAATATAATTAACCAACTTCATGTACAGACACTAATTAAACACGTGGCTGATATAATCCGATAAATCAAAGCTTTAACGCAATATGGATGTCAAACTCAAATCCTTGTGTTTCCCTAACTATCACATATTTCTTTAAATGTTCTCTAATAATGCTCATAATATACCTATCAATGTGTCCGACAAGGGAGGTAATTAACTATATTTTGAGTACAAGCGTCTTGCAAGATGTGTCCAAAAAATACAACAAGACGAATTTTGATGCTAAGCATCAAAGACGCCGCCAATGATTTGAAAGCATGACTCAAGGGAAGCAGATGTAGTCCAGTACATTTAAATAACCTGTGCAAACGGGTAGGATGAACATATCTGAACAAGACGGCCAAATGTCTCTTTATGTTAAACAAGAAGGCCAAAACTTTTGAGATGTACCTATATTGCTCACCTGGCTACCACAGTCTATAATAAAATGTTATCAAGAGCAAAGAGAGTCAATTTTGACGTAGGATTAGACATTGTATATGCTTTGATCTATGAGATATTAAGCATGTAAATTTAGTCGTGAACAAGTTTTGTCTTCAAACCATTTGGTTTACCTTTTGCAACATTGACTGCAACTATAATGTCATAGAAGCTGAAATTTCTTAATTTTTACCAAAAACATTTTTTAAATCTGCCCTTTCTAGATCAATTAGATAAAGGAAAAACTAGATTCTGAAATATGAACAGATATTAACTTAAGTGTTAATACCTCTTGTTTGAGGGGTTGTTTTAGGTTTTGAAATACACCAGAAATAAATAGGGAAAAACATCCCTGAAACTTATTTCTGAGCGTTGATAACAGTAAACCAAACAATTAAACAAGCGTAGGATAGTGAACTCCGTAAACCGTAGCCAAGGAAGTTGGGATACAGTTATTAAATACAAATTACATGAGTCTCAAGATTTGTAATGACGATAGAAGATGTATATATTGTGTATCTTGATTTTTTTTAAATCAGTTAATACGATTTATTCATTCATAAGGGTTGTGTTTTCGACATATTACAGAGTTTTTCTTTACAATAATATTTGTTTGTTGCTCCCTTTTCGATTACGTCACTCCATGGTACGCAATTAAAACCTATCCCATACTGACGCCGCGCTTCCATGCAGCGCCAATAAAGATGTCTTACACCAAAAAGAAATCTCCGTTTAAAGTTGTTCGCGTGACACGTACTTTGTCTTGTAAGGAAATACGTGAGTCGTGCCAAAGGACAAATCATAAAATCACAGTCATAGGCCACGTGAAACTGAGAAAGGAATCCGCCCTGGCCGAATTTGAACCGAGCGTCCCGGGTTTGATCCCCGCTTTGGGCGGTCATGACGGTCATGGCGGAGTGCCTTGGGAAAGGCTCATTTCATAGCCTAGTAGCACTTTCTCCCTCCTAAAACCTGTCCGTAGGGACATGCGACCAGCAAATCCTAGAATCGATGTCAGTATATGTGGATTGAAATTTTCAGTTGTGTGAACTGTGCATATAGCTATTAAAGTCTCGAAACTGTGAATCCGTTGAGACTTATACAATATTTTAAAGGGGTTACATTGCAGAGAGCGTGACTAAAAGCGATTTAATCCGGGATACAATTTCAAGATGGCTGATCTGAACCCATACTGTTCAGAAATGACTATGTGTACATATCCTCATACATTGGATCAAATAATGTTAACTTTTTAAAAGAACATGTTAAGGATTAGGATCGGACTATGAGCTATTGAAACACATCTTCACCAATATAAAGTTTATTTGTTTCAAATGAATGCCCACATTAAGGACTTAAACAACATAAGTCGCCATTAAGCGACACGTGTATGTCTAGATTAGCATGCGCATCCGATAAGTCTAATTTGGATCGGAACTATTCTCGGAATAGTCCTATTTTTTTAAAGAAAGCTCTGATATACAATGTATATGATATTTGATTATCATAGATGGTTGCACACAGATATCTTTAGAGATACATGTCAAAATAATAACATCTCAATGACACGTTGTCCTGTAATGGAAACCTTGCCTCACTCGACTTATTCAAATATAACACTCTAGGAGAATAACCAGTCATTTTATACATGATGTACTTCCGGTTCGAATCTCTCCGAATTATTGTAATTTTGTCAGCAGCTTTCAAACATGATCCAACTTGGAAACTATTTGTGACCGCATCACACAACCGGAAACTGTTTGGCATATGCGCTTGGGTCATGCTCGATGGAATTTAACCTTTTTCCACATGCAAACGCCTTTCTTACTTCCGGCACAGAAGCCGACTTTTTAAAAAATTGTGGCGAACAGAGAAATTGCTTAAGATGAGAAATTACTTTCTTCTTCTTCTTACTTAATTTCAACATGTTAAATATACTTACACGTTTTGCCACAATGTTTTTAACTTCATGAAAAGATTATTCTTTCATTGGAAAAGAGTTTCTATGTTTGTGCCCAGATGCTTTCAAAGTCGTCTACTGAAGATCGGTTGTATGTGATGAAAGGATAAACAATTTAACCTAGATGATAGGAGTGGGTGTACTAGGTTAATTCTGTCCTATTCGAACACATATTCGTCATACAGAATACTGCCAAATGTATCACGAAGAGTTTTGGCAAACGGTGAAATTAATTAGGTCTGTCTTTATAACACACGCAAAGAATAACCATGAACCCTTTCCCTAATATATGTCTTTATAACACACGCACAGAAAAACCATTAACCCTTTCCCTAATATATGTCTTTATAACACACGCACAGAAAAACCATTAACCCTTTCCCTAATATATGTCTTTATAACACACGCACAGAAAAACCATTAACCCTTTCCCTAATATATGTCTTTATAACACACGCACAGAAAAACCATTAACCCTTTCCCTAATATATGTCTTTATAACACACGCACAGAAAAACCATTAACCCTTTCCCTAATATATGTCTTTAT
>JAUELF010263357.1:0-11217 GCA_031471495.1 Clinocardium nuttallii | reverse complement strand
CTTTTTGAGAAATTTAACGAGGTAATTTGTATTTTTCCGCATTTTTTGCTGTAATAGAAATTCGGATGCCTGTGGTATGATTATAAAATAATGTTGAAAACATTAATGCAAGATGGAGAAATTGATCATGATGAGCAATTTCTCCATATGTCACAATGTTTTCAAAAGTTGTCTGCTGCAGGTGTCAGAAAGCCTAAATGTCTTCAAAAGATGTAGCAGCAAATCATAATGATAACTGCAGTGTTTTATATCCTACAGAAACAGTGATTAAAATTCTTTTAATATTATTATTATTCAAAAGATATAAGTGTAAAACGAGATTAGACTCATATACATGTTAATAATATTAACAGAACTTTTGAGGTCAGCATGTTGCACAACGGTCCAACCTATGGGGCAATCCTTAATCCTTCCCACCTGTAGACTCATTTTGGCGCAGCTGCAGCAGACAACTTTTGAAAACGTTAACAAAAGGAGAAATTGCTTGTGTTGACAAAATGTTTTCAACTTTTTCTGTAATTATATTTTCCATAATTTTAAGTAGACATTTTCAAAGTCATCTGCTGTAGATTTTATGTATGTGGGAAAGGGTTAAGGTCTGCAGCAGACGACTTGTGAAAAGATTGTTGCAAAAGGAGACATTGCTTAGATTATGAGCAATTTTTCCAACTCTATTCAATATTTATATTTCAATATTTTAGAGATTTGTTCTAGTTTTGCCTGGATGTTTTAAGTCATCTGGTACTGTTTTGTTTAAGGAAACTGCCGAATAATCTTGATAAAAAAAGAAACATTTCTTTCCCACCCTGTTTTCATTAATTATCTGCCATTGTTGTGCCAATGTTGTCCAAATCAGAGAAGGGGTTAAACAGGATGAAAATACATGAATAAAATAGATGCTTGTCAAGTGATAAATGATTTAAAAGACTAAATAACTATATCAGGGGCTAGAGTCAATAACAATACTGTTTGAAAGATGAGATAACAGAAATCTACTAGGAAGTCGAGTCCTCGCTGTCTTCCATCTCAATCGGGGGTTGTAAACCAGAATGCAACGTAATCTGTACATTCCGGTCCAAACTGAATGCTGGGTAAAACACACCATGGAGTTTCTTGAACGCTATTGGACCATGTGGCTCTCCGTCTATGAAATAACTGAGCTGACCTCTATCAAGGTCAAGGAGAACACCGACAACACTGCCCTTTTTTATCCCGCCATCTGTTCTGTCTGTATGTACGTCCTTGTGCATGAACCAGCTTCGCTTATTGTCAACATACATACTCCAGCCCTTCAAGTCTTTACCTAAAAATACAGATTAAAAACACCAATATAATTATAATACATGTACACCTGTATTTAAATACATCAGTATTTGTTCATTAATCTTTTCCCACATACAACAAATCTGCAGCAGATGATTTTGAAAACATCTTAAAATGAAAGTTAAATTATTGAAAACGTTTAAAACATTGTGGTTAAATGAGGAATTGCTCATCATGGGTAATTTCTCCTATGGCCACAAAGTTTTGAACAATTATCTGCTGGATCAGAAGCATCATGGGGGAATGGGTTAAGAGCAGTGGCTCCTTTTTCCACAATGACATTATTAGCTATTTGTCATTTTTTCAAAAACTGAATAAAAAGTGGTCTATTAGAAAAAGGGTTACAATACAGCAGCCAGTCATGTTATTTCCCCCTGAAAAGTACAATGTTATGTGTGGTGTCAGTCTGTCAACTAATGTAAACAGAAAGGTTTGTAAAAAGTCAGGAATCCAATGGTATCTGTAACCAGTCTGTTTACAAATCTATCTGTTCACATGTCTCCTCGAGTCATCCAAGGTTAAACAAACAGAGACATTGGAGACATTGACAGTTGTCAAATACAAGTAGCTATGACCATTAATGCCAAGAAACAAAAGATCCATGGGCACCTTGTATTGCCAACCTGAATCTCACAGATATGAAAGACTACTGGTAACTATTATCAAAGGTAAGAATACACCTGGTGTTCCTGTATTTTAGGCAATAAAAACTAATACTTCAGCTTTTCAGTAGAAGGTCGTCATAAAGAGATCAACACTTATAGCAATCAAATTGAGGCCTGTGGTTCCAGGGCAGAATCTTGCTAAGACTGAATGTTACATAATTAGTCTTAAGTCAGATTAGGAAATCAATCAAATCTGCTTAGAACTTCTATTAAAAAGTCCACCTAGGGAACTTTGGATAAAATTTGTCCAGCAAGCATTCAGAAAATGTCATTTAAAATAAAGTGTTGATAGCCAGATAGAGACTGATAGCAATAGCTCATACATACAGTGGTGTCAGTCAGGGGGATAACAATGCTCACTTTGAGTAAATTGATTGTGAAGAGGCCATCTAACGAATATCCACTTTTACTTTGTATTGAAGGCTCAGGGATATGAATGTGTAAATGCTCTGCCATGCTAGGTAGCGGCTCTTTTCTCATTAACGGCTCTTTTCTCATTAACGTTTATTGCATTTAGATTTGGATAGACATTCTTAATTAGACCAAGTCTGAAGCCTCATCTGCTTGACTTCACATGTAGAGAAAAATAAGCAAATTCAGAACTGTTTGTTGCCTCTGCAATGTGGAGACCTTATGTGAACTGCCAGAGCGGCCAATTGATGTAAATATATCTGACCAAATGTAGAAGTGTAGCCCCATTCCTACCACACCCCAGTCAGGTTATGCTTCGTCTCAATAGAGATGCAACAAGACGTCTTTGCCTGATGCCGCCAAACAATATTGTAAAACCTTTCTGTCATGTTGTCTACTGACAGATATCAAACCTACCTAGTTTGAAAATGTATCTCATGTGAACTTAAATCTTCTGTCCTAGTTCTGTATTTCAGTTGCATACATTTTATATTTTCATTATAGATCGGCTAAGTAGACAAAGACTATTTTGATGCATTAATTCCTAAAGGCTGTAGCTCCTTTTTATTTCACATTGTAATTACATCGCTGTGGAAATAAGCAAACATGCTGTAGACCGAAACTGTCACTGTTATAATGAAAATTTAAAATAAATGGGATTTCTGGGAGAAGCAAATGTTTTTTTAAGTCCCCCATATTTATGGAAATTGTGCAGGATAATCCATGGGTATTCCCTGCTTGTAGCACAAATCTATTTTATCACTTGCCATTTAATTCTGACATTTTGAAAAGGCAAAAACACATTTCCTGGAAGTTATCTTGCTAGTTTTTACTGTTTATACAAATTTCTGGAAATCCAAAGAGGTTTTGCGTACAAAAAACTATTTCAATCTGGAAAATTTCATTCACAATTTCATTTTAAACTAATTTAACCCTTTTCCATAGAAGTGCCTTTATACATATCTGAAGTAGACACTATCTAAATACATAGTAGAAATTAGAACAACATCTAGAAGAAAATAAAATTAGCTCTATATAATTATTAAAGTTTAATTCTTTGATGAAGTTAAACATTGTGGCAAAAGGCAGAATTGCTGGTTTGAGAAATTTCTCCTTTAATCACAATGTTTTCTAAATTTGTCTGCTGCAAAGGTAACAAGAGCACCGCCTGCGGGTGCCTGAAGCTCGTCTGATATTAACCTTTTACGGGCTATTTTTTAAGTATTGAAACAAGATTTACTTAATGTAAAATGTAACAATAGATGTTAAGTATATTACAGTTTTTATTTTACAGTAGCCCAAAAACGCAACACCATTAATGATATTAAATAAATACTTACTGCCAACTGTAACTAAAGATAATGAATATCTTATTTTTTTCCTATTTTTAGTAACAGTGACCTTGACCCCAAAACACAATCCAATTAACATATTCATAATATATTGAAGAACATTATGTTTTATTGTTTGGAAAAAAAAATGCAATCAATGTAACAAAAAATGAAGAAACTATGTCCAATTCCCAAAATCAACCGAAATACATCAAAATTGATGTTTTTAACCCCCAAAACAGGCCCACTTAGCATCATTATCATACAATGTGAAAAAGGTTATAAGATGAACTAGTTTCCATGTAAGTGACCGAGACGCAAAACTTAACTATGTCCAATTCTCAAATTTGACCAAAATACCTTAAAATTGGTGTTTTTTACCCCAAAAAACAGGCCTGCTCAGCATCTTTATCATTCAATAGGTTTGATAGTTTCCATGTTAGTGACCTAAACACAAAACTTAACCAACACCACCAATTCTCAAAATCAACCAATATACATCAAAATGTATGTTTTTTTTATAAAATTTACCCATAAAAACAGGCCACATTCAGCATCTTTAGCATACAATGTGAAGAAGGGTATAAGATGAACAACTGTTCTAAGTTTCAAAGTATTAGCTAGGTTTGATAGCTTCCATTTACCGGTAACCAACTATGCACAATTCTCAAAATCAACCAAAATAAATCAAAATTGATGTTTTTTACCAAAAAAAAAAAGGTCACACTCAGCATCTTTAGTATAAAATGTGAAGAAGGGTATTAGATGAACAAATTTTCAAAGTTTCAAAGTACAATATATTAGGTTTTATAGTTTTCCATGAAAGTGACCTAAAAGCAAAACTAAACCAACTATGTCCAATTCTCAGAATCAACCAAAATACATCGAAATTCATGTTTTTTACCCCCCAAAACAGGTCACAATTAGCATATTCAGCATACAATGTGAAGAAGGCTATTAGATGAACAAGTTTTCCAAGTTTCAAAGTATTAGGTTTGATAGTTTCCATGTAAGTGACCTAAGGCAAAACTTAATAATTAATTAACCAACGCCGCCGATGTCGACGATCAGGTGACGACAATAGCTAAAAATCTACTTGTCCATGGGCAAATAAGATATGAAAAGCTGCTTGTCGGCCAACACAGTGTTGACTTGTCCACATTTTTCCATATTTTCTTATTTTGAATGATAGACTCACTGTAAATGAGCTGACATTGCATACAGCAGTCAGTCAGTTTTTCCACTTTTTTACTTTCATTACCATTTTAAATATATAAACAAACATCAGTGGTTGAAATTAATTTGTTTGTGTATTAAATAATAAATTGTCTTTCTTTATCGTATAAAATACCCATGGAGTCGATTTCTCGACTCAGGGCCTACGCTGGAACATATATAATATTATATGTCCTTTTCACCAAATTCTTCAAACTGTAAGCTTTTTGCCAGCTGTAATAAGTTATTTCCACTTCCGATATGAGCGTTTAAGTCATTTTAGCTGATACATATGTAACATAATTATGTTTTTGTACCAAAATTAAGAATTTTGAGCTTCAGAGTAAAGTATTAAAATTTGTTATTTGACGTTTAAGAATATCATACTATTGCCAATTCATTTTAAATGTTATTTTAATTTTGAAATCAAGGAATTTTAGTGCGGAATCATCTGAGCGATAATAACCTAGAATGGCTAATGATTGGGTTCATAACATACAGGGTCTTTTGTATTTCTCTATTGAAATTGACTCAAAAAGTTATAAAAGGAGTCCTCAGTGGTCGATTGGTTAGCATCGGGGATTTAAAACCAGGTGTTCTGGGTTAGATCCCCAGTCACTGGCAGTCAAGGTCGACAGTCTTATGGAGTGCCCTTGGACAAGGCATATTTCCTATTCCGACAGTGGATTTCCGCACCCCTGTAAACTGTGTAGAGAAATCCTGCGAAATTGAATATATAGGTAGGTAGACGAATATAAATTTGTACTGGCCAATACAAATCTTGCTATGTAGAATTTTGCATTCTGAAAAGGAGAGCGGATTCATGAGTTACTTATTGACTTGGTTGTACGGGAGCTCATGAAACCCTGCAAATGTTTAACACTACAATCAAGTATACTCTGTGACTATATTAACAACGGGGCAGTGTTGCAAGTCATGAACTGATGAAAAAGGTTTTAATCTGATTTTTGCCTTTAATAGTGTTCACAGTGCAGCTCACAGTGACCTTGTACAAAGTCTGTATGCGATGATGCTCCAGAGTTAAACCTTTCCCGCATACAGCAAATCTACAGCAGACGCCTTAAAAAACATCTTTGCAAAAATGTGAAATAATCTCTTTCAATAATGGTATAATAATTTAATAAAGTTGAAAATACTGTGGCAAAAGGAAAAATTGCTCATTCGGAGTAATTTCTCCTTTCATCAGCATTTAAATTCAAGTCGTCTGCTGCAGAGGCGTCAGAAAACGTCTATAAGAGGAGATAATCAATATTATCTTATTATTGAATCCTTGTCCAAGGTTCTGTTTTCAAAATACAAAGTTATATTTTATCTATATATATTATGTGATTTTCAAACAATCGTTGTCAATGTGTGAATTGTCACTTTCTGCACTAGCGCCGGGTCCTTAATTGGTTAAAATAAATGTTTAATCATAAATCTTGAATCCAATGCAAATTATCAAATTAGATTAACAATAATACAAAAATGACATGTTGTCCTTTTTTTTTTATCAAACATTCATGTTACCACTTTATAAACTATTGTAAACAAGAAATAAATGAGTTTTATTTACCCCACCCACTGCTGTCTGTCGAATATATCATTGCAACTTTGATTTTGACAATTTATTATCTGAAACTGTTTCAAATTGTGTATGAAAACGAATATCCAACATCCAGTTTCATCACTCGCAACAAAACTTTATAATGAGTCTAAAATACACCCTTACCTGTGTACAAAACTGACCTACGGAATAAGGTAAATAAATGGTAGAACTGGTGTAAAAACCGGAGTTCATCTGAAACGGAAAAGCAAATACCCGGTCAAGGGGAAGTAAATCGGACCAAGCCTCATCGAGAAAGTTTTATTTCCGCTATTTGAATATATACTGGTACACGTTGTATATAATTGACAGGTGAATATGCAGGTACATGTACTAGAAAAAACATTGCTGCAGGATGCCAGGGGCGTAGCTCCATTGCACATGCCTACACATTTTTTCTCAAAATACCCCAAAATGCAGCTGGGGCGATAAACATCTGCCTAATGTATCGACCACATCAGCCTGCGCTGCCCGCGCACACTGATCCGGTCGACCCATTCCGTCTTAGGGGGGATAGCTTTAAAGAGTAGTGGTTCCTGAATAAGAAAATTCACAGGTGGCAACACATGTCTTTCCGTGTACGCCTGTGTGGCATGCTGAGGCTGATCCGAGTCGATACTTTACGCATAGTACACACTGTTGATTTTCTCACGAGACGGCCTACACATTGATAATTGCAAAGCTACGCCCCTGGATGCAGCAAATAAGGGGAAATCGACGGAGGGAATGTTGGCGTATGTGTAGCAGACGACGAAACGTTTTATTTTAAAGGAGAAATTAGTCATATAATAAGCAATTTATTCTTTTGGAACAATGTTTTCAAATCTATTTAATTATTATACTATCATTTAAAGAAATTGTACATACGTTTGACTAGGTGTTTCTTAAAGTTTATATATATATATACTTAACTACTGAAGGTGATAAGTTGGTAAACAATTGTGAAGAATATAAGAAAATCGGGAGCCAAGTAAGCAAAATCATGAGTTACTATTATATTGTTTGCGAAGTTGTGAATGTTCTTCAATAAAGATCTTATTCAAAAGTCTAGTAAGGCCTCATTTGGAATACGGAAGCTCAGTATGGTCTGTGATCAATAAAAAGGAGGAAGTACTCATAGAAAATGTCCAAAGGAGAGCAACTAAACTGATACCTGAATTAAAACATAAAGAATATCCTGAACGACTAAAAGAACTAGGACTTCCTACCTGAAAATACAGAAGACTGAGGGCTGACATGGTGGAAACATACACAATTCTCAACAATATTGACAAAGTCGACGTTAATAAAATAATACACATAAACAAATCAATAACAAGAGGTCATATTTTCAAACTTTACAAACATCACTGTAGAACAAGTATAAGGAAATATTCTTTTTCTCAACGAATTATAAACCCCTGGAACAATCTGCCTGTTGATGTAATCAATGCCAAAAGTGTTAATAGTTTTAAATCATTACTAAACAAATGTTGGAGCAACGCACCATTCAAATTTGTGTTACTCAATGATGGACCGGAAGCGAGAATACTATCCCAAAGACAAAATGGACCTGAGGCGGAAGCCTACATTGGTCTCGAAACCAAGGTAAACCAAGTTAAGAAAAACTCTCCAAAACAAACTAATGTTGACCACACCTCCAGCCTTTCATCAGTTAATGTAACATTTAAATTATACACCAACACAATTATTAAGAGTTCGTTAGAAATTTCAGTACCATTTTGCCCCTTTTCAGATTTTCCTAGCTGCCATAATTTTTTGTCTAGAGTCAATATGGCTTGAACAGTAAAGGGTCACCAACGAAACAATTTAACCATATTATCGAATGAGAATAACCGGATTCAGAGGAGAAGAATTTTAAAGTTTGGACAATTCCGCCATTTTTGAAAAAAAATATCACATTCCAACATTGTGACAAAAGAAGAAATTGCTCCTTATGGAGAATTGTTCAATGTTTTAGCATCTATTTAATGATTAAACTTTCATTTATGAGGTTAATCACATTTTGTCCATGTGCTTTCGAAGTCTTCTGCATTAAATTTATCATATGTCGGAATGGGTTAAATCTTTGAACGAAGTTGAAAGAAGACCACCAAATAGCTAGTCATGCGGAGTTTCCAGTGGTTTAGGAACAAAATTATCTAGGAACCAGACAAGCAGATCATCAGTAAAAGTCCAGACCGGAGAATAACTTTAAAGTTTAGGCATTTTCCTCCCTTTCTGAAACCGCTGCAATAAAAGTTCTTCATCATTATTTAACCTTTTTAACTTATTTGAAAGAAAGCAACCAACTAAACATTCCTGTTGCGAATGGTTGAATTTGATCCAGTGGTTTAAGATAAGATGTTTCAAGCTATTATTAAAGACGGACATACAGACGCGATCAGAAAGGATAACATTGAAATGGCGCGCAGTTCAGGTTTTCAACTTCTTAAAAGGAGTGGAGAGTTTATATGATGTAATGGTCTAGAGGAATAGCTCGTGATTGTGATATGTATTTAATTTTCTTAAGTTATTTCCCTTACACCATAAAACAAATAACATTTTTCAAAAGTTGTGACAGGGCTCATCCGATTTCAGAAATTGAATGATATAGGGGAAATAACTCGTGCTCAGATATATATTTTTTCTATAGTTGTTTCCCTTAGACCATAAAATAGATATTATATTTCAAAAGTTGTCTACCTTAGACCATACCTAAGACAATTGGGCCGTATTCGTTGGTCGAATGGAGCGCTCGGGAAGTACTCCAAAGGTGTTCGTTTGAACGGAAGAAGAATCCTAGAGAGCTACCGTCACTCCACATTTACACCCAGGTAGAGAGTGGAGAGAACACGTGACAAAATGGCGACGGTGGAAGAGTATGAAGCTTGCAATATTGTTTTCTCTTCAGTCGATCTCTTTTTAACTCTTAACTCTTAACGGGTGCCACTCAAAATGCCCTAGCTCATAATCCACAAGGTCCAAAAATGGCTAGGTAGTCAAAATCCCCTAGGTGTAAACAAAAGAGTACTCAAAATCCCCTACATGATATTTTCAGAGTACTCAAAATCCCCTACATGATATTTTCAGAGTACTCAAAATCCCCTAAATGATATTTTCAGAGTACTCAAAATCCTCTAGACAGAAAGCTCAAGGTAGTCAAAATCCCCTAGAATTGAAATAATTTTCTTCCTGTTTATGTTTCAAGAGTTTCAACACTAAGTAACTATTATAGGTATATAAAATACGGGCAGATGTAACTCATGTTTTAAGCAGATCAGAGTGTTGAAAGAGTTAAAACAGCTTTTTCATAAAGATAAGTAACAATTATGTCTTTATCATACCTTTTAATCAACAAAAACAAAATAATATATATATATATAGTAAATATCTAAAATAATGAATGTTAATGTATACAAGAATATATGGCGCATCATGTGGGTTTGCATACAGTGTAGACCCAGATTAAGAGTCAGAGTCACATCCTCTGATCTAGCTCTGCTCTGTTGTACTTAACTGACTATTGGATAATGCCACATCTACAACTTACATGTTCACCTTCAGACCACACTTCACATAACTGTAGCACAAGAATAGCACACTATTTCAATCACATTACATAACAAGGAGCAAAAAGTATAGGCCCAGATAAGAGAGACAATGAACCCTCTGATCAGATTTATATGTTGCTGATGAAACAATTATAATTTAGTAATATATCAATGCAGGTTAAGGGTTACACTCGCAAATCACAAACAATGTCACTTCATCCGATACGTATAGCATTCCCAATGGCGCTCAGAAAGTCCTCAAGGCACTTGGTTCCACTAACATACTGCAAACACAGACACTTCAGCCTCTGCTGGTGAGCCTTAGTGGCCCTTTTTACACGTTTTTTCACTGGTTCACCATGGTCATTACCAAGGATGCCGGCTGCCATCATGGAACAATCTTTCGCTACACACTTCACCACAGTCCAGAGAGAAGGGTTACTGTGGCCCACAAGATGTTTGATACGGTTCTTCCATGACTCACATTGGTTGTTTGCCCTGTCTTCGTCATTCACAGTGGCATGGTGAACATTCCAGAGTGTTGCAGGAAACCTTGGCGATGAGCGTCGGAATATCATCAGTCCCATTAGCTGCTACAGCACTACGGAAAGGACCGCTGACATAATTCGAGTCGAAGTTGCCCACCAAGCCACTGAGCGAATCGGGTGCTTGTCGTCTGAGCATCTCCATGCCATACTTCACATCATCAGTTGGAAGGAATGCAAGGCCATCCATCTTGCCACAGAATATTCTAACCTCCTCACCATTGTGGTTGTCCACCTGCAAACCCTCTTGCTGCACTTTCCTCCATGTGGCCTGTGTTAGATGGTAAAAGAATCCATGAATATGTATGGAGTCTGCCAGGGCCGTCCTGATCGCATTGTGTATACCTATTTCGTAGTCTGCCATGATGTGGTCTGGACTTGGGCGAATGTTGTGCTGAAGACAAGCATCTAACAATGCTGTGAACATATCTTTGTAAACATACTGGTGCTTAGAAGGCAGGAGCGCATACACAACTGACACACACGTGTTTCCAAGCGGGACCCTAATCACGAAAAGATGTGCAAACTGAGTTGGGGCGGTTGAGTGAGTTCCATCTATAAACCATTACGGGGGGGGGGGGGGGGGGG
>JAUELF010263346.1:0-11221 GCA_031471495.1 Clinocardium nuttallii | reverse complement strand
CACAACAATCTTCCCAAGCAACTGGCTGCTTTTCCACATAGACTTAGCCCATTGGTGAAAGACGAATGATGCATGTCGCATTGACTTTTGTCAAACGTCTGAAAGAAAGTTGGCGAAGCCAGGATTCTAACTCACAACCCCTAGATTGACAGACCGCATGGCTACCGGGGCTCAGCTCCATTATGATGTGAACTGGCCTCTGTGATATAAATGAACATAGTTGATATTGGCATCCAACTCCGATCGGCTAGACTCTTATTCAGTTTTCCACATTTTTCATGCTCTATGTTACCCAACCTCATGTCATCTCAGCTTCTATTGATGCCTAACCAGTTTCTCATATACAACTTATCACCTGCAGACAAATTCTAAAAAAAAAAAAAAAGACTTTAAAACATCAAATTTTTATTGTTGGATTCAATAAGAAATAATCATTCCGTTGATTAATGAGAATGAGATAATTTATCAGTGAATTTCAATTGAATTAAGGGCGTGGATTATGTTAGGAATGGAATTTGATCTTTGTATTGTAAAATCACAGGTTATCACACAGCTAAACCCTTACAACCCATTGAATTCTGTTAATCCTTTCCAAATTGCAAACACATTTTTGACGCATCTGCATTATAATGGTTTTGAAAATATTTTGAAAAAAGGACAAAATTGGTCAATTTATTCAATGATAGTGCTTTTATTTAAAGATTTTTCATATTTTTGACTAAGCTGTTGAAAGCGGCGTTAAACTCCAAACAAACAAACAAAATATTTTTGACTAAATGTTTTCAATGTCATATGCTGCATATGCGTCTGCAAGTGGAAAAGGGATAAGTCATTGCCTGTTCTGGACAAAAAGGCTATGATCCATAATGTAGTCATAAAGCTGATCGGATTGTTTGTTCATTTCTCCATGGATTTACTCAAGTAGTTTACTATCATAGCCCCGGTTGTTTTTACAGGAAAATTCTCCAATCACAGATGGTCAACTGGGAAATTATATATTTACTTCATTTTATTCTTACACCATCAGAACAAAACTCTGCAAATTCTGTTTTTACCTAACCAAGGATTATTTCTTTATCTTTTTAACTGGGTGGCAAAAAAGGTTAACAGAAATGCAAATTTCAGAAAAGTAGGAATTCCTTAACCCTTTCTCACATCAATTAGATCTTCAGCAGAAGATTTTGTAAACGTCTGGGCAAAATTATAGAAAATTTCTTAAAAGGAAATAAAAAAAAATACCCTGTAGAGTTGAAAACATTATGGCAAAAGGGGAAATTGTTCATTTTCAGCTTTTTCTTATTTTTGCAACAATGTTTTAAAAATTCGCTTGCAGCAAATGTATCAGAATGCATTTGCAAATGGAAAAGGGATAATATCTTTTGTATATCTTAGATAAAGGTTTTTGCTGAAATCACGAGTCCCATGAGGAACAATTTGTGCCTTCTGACTTTTATCTCCCGGTTTCAAGTTATATTCAACTATTAAGCTGCTTGACATAAATTTAAAGTATAAATATAAGTCACAAAGAGCGTTCAAGGAAACATGAGTGTCATCAGTGCCAATAACCAACGAGTATAACCAAGTCCAAAGAATGTCATTGACATACAGACAGAAAGATGACTGCAAAGTGCTGATCCCCTATGAAGTGTCATCCAGTGCCAAAGTAGGCGATACAAATTAATGTCAAGGCTTGAACAAGAGCAGAACCATTTCAAGAGAAGACAGTCATATGGATTTTGTCTAAAAGAGTGCATCTAACGAGATTCTGTGTTTGTTATATACTATATAGCAGTTAAAAACAAGATAATAAAAGAAAACAACACCAAATTAACTGCTTAATTCTTTGTGGCATGCAGGAACACTGATGCTTACCAGCAGACCAGTTTTCAAACAATCTTGTCAAGCCGCAATAACTAAAATCAATAAAAACTTCTTATAATCAAGGTCATAGGCTTGAACCCTGTCTTGGCCATTAATTTTTCAGATGAATGACAAAAGTAATTGCGACTTAATTAAAAGAATCAGTTGTCTTCCACCAACGGTCTAAACAGAAGTCTATCTCGAGTCAGGACATACACAGTAATGGCATCCATGATTTAAACTCCAATCAATCAATTGAAACCCTGTAGCAATCATGAACAATTTGTTCAACTCTATTCAATGATTATACATGTACTTTCATGTACAGTGAGTATATTCCATAGTTTTAACTAGATAATTTCTTAGTTTCCTGCAAGTTGGAAAGGGCTAACCCTTTCCCACATAGACACATTTAAATAAAATCTGCAGCAGACAACTTTTGTAAACATATTTTAATTTTTTTGTTTAGGAAGTACATTGTTTTCCTTCATTTCTAGAGATTTTCCAGATCTTAAGTAAATGTTTTCAAAGTCTTCTGCTGCAGATTTGATGAATGTGGGGAAGGGTTTAGTCATTGATCTCTGAAAGACCAAAGAACCCTTTAGTCCATAGTCAGACAGTTAAGGTGTTACCTATAATATTCTAAAATAGGAAAACACTTTAGATCATACAACATTCATGAAACAAATAGCACAAGTCATACATCAATCTACCCTCTCTCTTAACGGACAGGTTATTGGCTGGACCAAACTTAGAGATAACTTCACACCATTTACTGGATACAGATGCCTTTGCAGCAGATAACTTCTAGAAAGTGTGTGCATATTTTTTCCTTTCCAACAATATTTTGAATCTATATCATAATCGCAACGATTGTGAGGGTTTTACAATTTATTCCTGAGTTTAATGTTTTGTTTCTGAACAGACCATTCTTAAATGTAACATTTAAAGGTGAACAGTAAACCGTTTCCCACTTGCAGACACCTTGTGATGCAGTAGCATTTGACAGCTTTTGAAAACATTGTAGCAAGAGAATTAAATGAGCCATTTTGTCCTTTTGCCACAATGTTTTCAACACTTCATTAATAGAGATTTTTGATACTTTTGTCTGGATGTTTTCAAAGCTGTCTAATGCAAATTTGTTGTATGTTGGAAAGGGTAAAGCTTCTTCATACTACCACTTCTTGAAGTATTAACTCTTGTCACTTTATATTTGTCAGGCCAAGAAAGTAGTTATTAAGCAGATTAGCATGAAATGTTCTAGGTCAAAGGAAGCCAATAAGACATTCTTGGTTGTCCTTTCAAACTATAAATGAATGAATTTTTCAGTCTATGAATGTGCTGAATTTTTTATTCACAAGGAAGAATGATAACATTTTCTGAAACAGAGAAAATTGAACCCAATTTTCTTAAATGTTGTATTATGTATGAATTAACTTAATGTGTATTAAAGTTGTTTAATTAACAACAGAAGCAATCACGGACACCATTATCAAAAGCAGCTTTACTGTTTGCTTTAACAACTGAAGTATTATGGCTGACACCATTATCAAAAGCAGCTTTACTGTTTGCTTCAACAACAGAATCAATCGCTGACACCATTATCAAAAGCAGCTTTACTGTTTGCTTTAACAACTGAAGCAATCGCTGACACCATTATCAAAAGCAGCTTTACTGTTTGCTGTAACAACTGAAGTAATCGCCGACACCATTATCAAAAGCAGCTTTACTGTTTGCTGTAACAACTGAAGAAATAGCTGACACCTTTATCAAAAGCAGCTTTACTGTTTGCTTCAACAACTGAAGCAATAGCTGACACCATTATCAAAATCAGCTTTACTGTTTGCTTCAACAACTGAAGCAATAGCTGACACCATTATCAAAAGCAGCTTTACTGTTTGCTCCAACAACTGAAGTAATAGCCGACACCTTTATCAAAAGCAGTTTTACTGTTTACCCTAACAACTGAAGCAATAGCTGACACCATTATCAAAAGCAGCTTTACTGTTTGCTTTAACAACTGAAGCAATAGCTGACACCTTTATCAAAAGCAGCTTTACTGTTTGCGTTAATTGTTGAGATGATAATTTTGACAGCTTTTAAAACATTCTTATATCTGGAATATTGCAAGTTAGATTTTCATACCAAGTTGCCAACATTATAGGAAAATTAGAAAACCAGATTTGAGTTAAAAGTTCATATTGGAAAGTTTACAGGATATTTACAGTATATATCTTGAATTTTCATGGACTAATGAAAATAATTTTAAAGGACCCACATTGCCAGAATACCAAGAAGAGCGTGTAATATACAGATATATTGTAGCTGTGAACTAAACATCTAGATGTCATTGTCTGTGTTGCCAGAATGCCAGGAAGAGCATGTAATATACAGATACATTGTAGCTGTGAAATAAACATCTAGATGTCGTTGTCTATGTTGCCAGAATGCCAGGAAGAGTGTGTAATATACAGATACATTGTAGCTGTGAAATAAACATATAGATGTCGTTGTCTGTGTTGCCAGAATGCCAGGAAGAGCGTGTAATATACAGATACATTGTAGCTGTGAACTACACATTCAGATGTCATTGTCTGTGTTGTTGACCTTTCATTTACATATTTGATTGTATCTTTGATTGTATCAGTTAGTCTGTCTACAATAATGCCCTCTAGCTACAACCTAAAGCCATTGCTATAACTGATCCTTAATCATTTAGTCCTACCAGATAGACTTGTTCTAAAGTTGGATGGCATCATGATTGTATAGTGTGTACATATAAGGCTTAAACTTATAAGTTTCAAAAGCTTTTCCTTAAACTGGTCCCAGAAACATAAAGTATAGCCTCTGCATGCAGCACACAGCTTTTGAACATATTGTAGAAAAAGAAAAACAACAATAATTATTTAACTGCTGATTAATGCAAAACGTTATATGAATATAGAATTGGGTTAAAGAAAACATTATGTCTTATTGGAAGACTTCATCATGTGCTTCATGGGCTTCATTTTCTTTCAAACTTGTAAAACCATTAATATGCTCCAATTACAGTGGAATGAGGTCAAGGGTTGAACTTGATGACAAGAGTAGATAATGGATCAAAAGATTTCAGATGACAAGAGGCAAATAAAATCCTTGGGTGCAACATGTCACTGGAGACATAAAATCAAACAGCCAAATATGGATTCCGTCTCTAGTCTGATGTTTCTAATCTTTGTAAAAGAGGCAGCATATGAATTCATAACTGCAATCAGTTAAATCTCGCTTGTCGCCAAGCTTTCCAAATTATCAACAAATCTTAACCAACAGAGAATTAAACATTGCTGAAAGAGGAAAACTCTTTTGATAAGTGACCTTTATAATGTTATTTTATTTCCTCATTTATACATTGAAATTGTCGTCCACAATGCCCCGCCCACCCAACCATAATGATGCAACATGATGCAATAATGGTATTAAACGGACAATATGTGCCCACTGTTACAATTAATTGAAAATCTATTACATACATTCAACCCTCTTATACAAAAAAACCTGCAGTAGAAGACTTTCAAAATATATAGGAGAGATTATTGTAAATCTCTATCAATGAAAGTGTTATTATTGAATAATATGAGAGTTGAGCAATTTGTGACAAAAGAAGTTATTGCCGACATATTAAAGGGCAGTTTCTACTTTTGTCACAATATTTTCAAAAGTCGCAGAGGCATCAGGTATGTGGGAAAGGGTTAACAGCCAGCTAGTAACATATGTCATGACAGTTTTTCCATTACAATCATAAGATCAATTTGATTCTTGACAATGCATTTACTTCAACAGAAGACTTTCCCTCATATAGACGCTTTCTGACGCCTCTGCAGCAGACGGCTTTTTGAAAACAGTGACAAAAGAAGAAATTGCTCAAAACAAGTAATTTCTCCTTTTGCCACAATGTTTTCCATTTTCAGTCATAGGTTATCCATTCAATTATAGAGATTACTGTTCAAAGTCGTCTGCTGCAGAATTGTCGTATGAGGAGAGGGCTAATACAACTTCAAACAGTGCCAGTAGAGAACTTAGAGGTTATCAATTCATATTATGGAAAAGGAAAACATCGCAAAAAAAAGGCCAAAAGTTGAGGGTAAAAAAGCATTTAAATGCTTATATTTAGGAAGGGGTTAAATGATTTTTGAATGCAGTTAACTGGCTGAAAAAAGTATTTCCAGTAATAGTTCTTCTGTCATCTTCCCTTGAGACATTGGGATCACTTCTCCCGCATCTGTCTGTTAGTCATGCTGCAACTATATAACTTGTATTTTCTCACATTTTCTATTTCGCTATAAACAATCTAGCAAATAAATCAATATATATAAAAAGTTTACCCATATTATATTTTTTGAGTCGTCCATTTTGAAAATAATTGGAGAAAAACTAGAATGTTTTCCTTTTTCCCACTATTTTAAAGGTTGATTCCAAATGTATTCTGTATCGGTTATAAACCTATTCTGTTATCATGCTAGACTAAATTATTGAAAACGTTTTCAAAGGAGTACTTGCATGCATGTAGGCAAATTTGTCTAACAACAAACCGGGTTGTTTAATTAAACACTTTCTGACGCAAACCACTTTGAAAACACCTACACAAAAGTATGGAAAATGTCTTTTAATGAAAATTTAATAGTTATTTTTTCTATGTGGTTTATTTTAGAAAAAAGGTGTTTGCCTTTCATGTTGAAAGTGACACACATTAATTTAATGCATCATGTCATTCCCAAAATGTTGGCATGAACTGTTTACTTGATACGTTTAAAAGAGTTTTCTGCTTAAATTTGAAATAATGTGAGAACAAATCCTTAAGTTCTAAAATCTTATAAACTTGAATAATAATTTTAACACTGTCCCACATACTACTGATCTGTAGCAGACGACTTTGAAAACATCTAAGCCAAATCATGAAGGTATAGCTACAAAATTTATAAAAGCTGAAAATATTGAGGCAAAAGGAAAAAATGGCTTGATATGAAAAGTTGTCTGCTGCAGAGTCATCTGAACATGTCTATGTCGGAACGGGTTAAATCATTGAAAGAAAATGAGAAATTGATCATCTAGTGCAATTTGAGGCATCAAATGTTGTCCATATAAGGGTATGTGATAAGAATAAACCCTTTCCCACATACAACAAATAAGCATGATGAATTTGAAAACATATCCTATAAAATATGGAAAATTTTAATAAAAGAAGGTAATAAGGATGCATGAATCATATTGAAAACATTGTCACAAATAGAGATTTTGCTCATCATGAGCAATATCTCCTTTGCAGCAATGTTTTGCAAAAGTCGTCTGCTGCAGATTCTTCAAAGTGTGTAGTTGGAAAAGGGTTTAGTAACACAAATGTATAGATATTGTATATACAGGATTGAAAAGGATTGACAATTTCGCTTGCATACATCATGGTGTGACAAATTTGATCTTGTTTGTAAATTTGTTTGTATCTATATCTGTTGATTATAACCTGTTTTCATAGACATTGTGTACATGTAACCCTTTCCTTCATAGAAAGCACATTTTGTTGCCAGCGCAACAGTGACACACTGAATAAATAACACCAAAAAGAGAAATGCTAAAAAGTCTTCAAGATAATCCTTTCTCAGAGACTAATGATCTGCAGCAGACAACTTTGAAATATAATAAATGTACATTGTAATTGAAAACATCATTGGAAGAGAAATTGCCCATGATAAGCCATTTCTTCTTTTGCCAAAATGTTTTTAAATATTGATGCTGAGGAAGCGTCAAACTGGATCTCAATGATGGTAAAGGTTATACTAAGAATAATTTTTACTCCGAACAAAAGGAAGAAATCTTGTTAAACAAATTGTTTTATAGTATTATGAGCCATTCTTTTGTTCCAAAATTATTTAAGCTTTTCACAAATACATGTACAACAAATCCGTAGTAGACAACTTTCAAAACATTTTAGCAAAACTGTTTAAGTCTTATTATGACAAGTTAATTATTTAATAAGAGTTGAAAATATTGTGGCAAAAGTAATCTGCTGTATGCATCAAAATGTTTCAAATATAGAAATGTTTCTGTTGCAGACGTGACAATAGGTGCGATGATTTGGAATAAGTTATTGATTCATTGTTACTTTAAATTATCTTTTATCCAATATGTTTAAAGCTGTAATTTGCCTTTAAAATATCTGAAAAAAACACACTATTAAAAAAATCACATAATAGTTTTAATACAATGGAAATATTGTAGAAAGAGTAAATGCACTTTGTTTTCAAAATTCCTCAGCTGCAAAGCCAACAAAAGTTGTATGTTTCTGGTAATGGGTTAAGCCTCTTGATTCAAGAGTTACAGATCAATTTTAGTACAAAAGACAGCCGACTTCAATGGCTGATATAAAGTATGGGACATTGACAAAATAAAACTGGAAAATTAAATAATCAATGAGAAAAAGTAATCAATGTGTCCTGTTTAAGATAGACATATTTTCTCACAGGATGTTAACTGCTACAAATTCATAAAAACGTTCTTTTTTTAAAATAATCATTTTTTAAATAATTGTACACATATTTCTTCACATTTTATTTAATAATTGTACACATATTTGTTCACATTTTTTAAATAATTGTAGACATATTACTTCACATTTTTTCAATGCAGACTACTAGAAAAACATCATATCAGGAAAAAGGATGATATCAAATAATTTTCCTTTATTTTTAATTTCTGCAAAATCATTTCCGTCAAAAAACAAGCTGTTTGTGATCTGAAAACCAGGGAAATCATTACCTGTTTACCTGATATGTCAATTCCTTAGAAAATGTCTGAGGAAAAAATATAACATCAAGAAAATAAAAGTTTTATATAGAATTTATAGCATTGTGCGAAAGCGAGAATATTTTCATTTTGAGCAATATATAACCTTTACTCACAGTTATTTCAAAAGTAGTCTGCTGCAAAACCATTTAACCCTTTCTCACATAGAGCACATCTGCAGCAGATGACTTTCTCACATAGAGCACATCTGCAGCAGATGACTTCCTTGCATAGAGCATATCCGCAGCAGATGACTTTGAAAGCATAATATGGAAAATCTTATATAAATCTTAGTACAATTAATCAATAGTTGAAAACATAGGGACAGGGAGAATTTTCTCTTTTTGTCACAATGTTTTCAGAAGTTGCAAAGGCATTAATATGTGTCTGTATGAGGGAAAGCGCTAATGTCTGTATCATATTAATAGTTCTACAGACTCTGTGAAATGATCCATATTTTATAGGGTTCATGCTAGAATGAGTAGTTGCCTTATAAACATTAAATTTGAATGAGTATAGTTACTAACTCCAGAATTGTTCATTCATCTATTTCATTTTTATTACATACGTAATACTTTTCTGATACTTGTTTTAGGATACTTCTGTGATGTTGCTGTTACATGTTGTAGGATATTTCTGTGATGTTGACGGTTTAATTATATCTTGAATTTAGAGTAAGTAAATATATTTTTCGAAATTGAATATCTTGTGATCATTTCTCTAAATAGGAATTTGCATTGATATATTGAGTTGTTTTCCCAACAGTATCAAACTTAATAGGTAAAACAGTGACAGTCTTCGACAGCGAGAACAAATTTATGAAGTCTCTCCGAGCTTTAGATAAGAGGAGTTTTTCATGTACTGAAATATTTATTCAACCTCAAAAACCTATGTTGTAGGTACTCAAAAGAATCGTCTCAGTGAGACGATTCTTTTAAGTACCTACAACATAGGATTTATTGAGTGCTAACAGAGATTTTGTGGAAGCAAGACCTTGTTACTCTGCCTTATTTAGTGCTCTTTTTTCACCCCGAAAAACAAATTTGTTAAATTCTGATTTTTACTTGTCTGTCATTTCAATATGATAACATAAAATATCCATATGAAAGAGAAAACGAATGTCTTCAGGCCCTGTCAATATTACCAATGTACTTTGTCGGGACTAAAATGGGGCACATAATAAACAACGGGGAGAAAATCGGCAGAGCTCAGTCGAGAAAGCACTTGAAAAATTATTCTGTTGGCTGCTGTTGCTAATTTTCTCGCCGATGTTCTGACGATGTACTACAGTTCTTAGCGATGTGATGTCCCAAAATCAATAAATTGTGCTCTGGTATAGTTCCGCCAAGCCAAATCGTCTAGGTGTGACAAGCCCTCTATCTTGGAAAATTTATATCAACTTGCATTTCGCTGTACTAAAATGAGTTAAAAAATGACTCCTTATTGCAATAATGTTTTCAATTCTATTCAATAATTAAACTATCAGTTATAAAATCTTTCCCTGTTTTTGTAGACATTATTTCAATGTCATCTGCTGCAGATTCGTTGTATGTGGGAAAGGGTTAAAATTGACTGTCCAGACAAGCTTCTTCATTGACTTGACTGTCCAGACAAGCTTTTACTTTGACTTGACTGTCCAGACAAGCTTCTATGTTGACTTGAATGTCCAGACAAGCTTCTACATTGACTTGACTGTCCAGGCAGCTTCTATGTTGACTTGAATGTCTAGACAAGCTTCTACATTAACTTGAATGTTTAGACAAGCATCTATGTAAGCTTGAATGTCCAGACAAGCTTTTACTTTGAAGTGACTGTCCAGACAAGCTACTACGTTGACTTGACTGTCCAGACAAGTTTCTACTTTGACTTAAATATCCAGACAAGCTTCTACGTAGACTTAAATGTCCAGACAAGCTTCTATGTTGACTTGACTGTCCAGACAAGCTTCCATGTTGACTTGACTGTCAAGACAAGCTGTTTTCAGTAGTTTAAACTTTTCAGAGATTTGTTTGTTTGTTTTGCTCAATAAACAAACAATTTGTTGCCTAGTGCACCTTGTAACTTAGCCCTTCGTTAAAATATGAAATTTGCAGATATGTATAAAGTGACAATCTTAAACCTTATAAAAAATGATCTGCTATATATGTTTTTACCTCAGTCTTGAGCCTTGTCTCCAAACAAGACAACATTAGACAGCTTTTCCTATAATGATTTCAATTTTTGTCTCAAAGTAATTCTCAAAATTGTTAAGATGTTTCAATTTTTTTTTTGCCTCTGATGATCTTTCAGCAGACGACTCTATCAAACACACATATGACAATTTACCTTATATAGACTCTTTCTGACGCCTCTGCAGCAGACAACTCCATCAAACACAGATATGATTTCAACCCTTTTCCACATATAGACGCTTTCTGATGCCTCTGCAGCAGATGACTTTATCAAACACACATACGATGTTAACCCTTTTCCACATATAGACGCTTTCTGACGCCTCTGCAGCAGACAACTCCATCAAACAAACATACAATGTTAACCCTTTACCTCA
>JAUELF010263335.1:0-11221 GCA_031471495.1 Clinocardium nuttallii | reverse complement strand
TTTTGTCACTATGTTTTCAAAAAGCCGTCTGCTGCAGAGGCGTCAGAAAGCGTCTATTTGAGGGAAAGGGTTAAACTTGTTTATTTTACAACGATTGTAAAAAATAAGCTTTCAGCTTATATTAATTATGCTCGATGACTGCTTCTTGGAAACATAACCAGTACTCGCGCCGTTTGTATGCTTATCTGAAAGGCGGAAACCGGTCGTCACGGGGTTTTGAAACTTTGGTACGAAATGTCGTCGCTCTACCACTCCACATAAACATTGACGATGTAGCTGCAAAGCTATATGTATGTATACACACAACCGGTCTCAAATTAACTTAAGTCGATGACCAACAGCCCAATTACCCTTGAGCCCCAATCTATATATGACATCCATTTGATTACCATCTGGTTGGGATTTAACGCTGCTTTCAACAATTTCAGTCATATCACGGCGACCAGTTTTACATATTATACATGTTCATGTGTTTTCTGGCTTTCTCACATTAGTACTGCATTTAACAGTATTTCCCTGCAACTGGCTTCATTTCATCATTGTTGGACGACGAGTGGAGCTTGTCGCTTGGATTTTTGTCAAACGTCTGAAAAATTGTTTGGCCGAGCTAGGATTCGAACTCAGAAGCCATGGATAGGCACAAACGTTTCTACCCAATGAGCTATCGGGACTCGGCTCCCTTTATTTAAGATTTTATGACGTTTCATCAATATAAAAGCTTCATTTTCAAACTATGAGTTGAAAGCACAACTTATCATTTAACGTTATTCTATTATTTAAAAAAACAACAACGCCAAGCTCAACATTAACATGAAAACCAGCATGAACGCTGTGTATACATACAGAACAAGCCTCATTATAATCGAGCAAACGATGATTGTCCTAGTGCCGCTTAAAAAATGTCACAATTATTTTACGGTTGGTTAATAACTTGCAAGACTCATCTATCACGAGTGGAATAAGAATCACAAACTTTAACGTCCTTACTTACTAATACTACCTTATACAGAAGAGAGTTTTAAAAGACCTCAGCTTCAGATCACTTCTCTTCTCTATATAAGCAATTTCCCCTATTACTGACAATGTTTTTAACTATATATCAAAATTTAAATTCTATTTTGCGACATTGCATATTTTTTCTGAGATATTTATAAATCAGACAGACGTTTCTAAACATGTGGCATCAGCTAAACAGTGTACCAAGACTATAAATGACCGCTATAAATATCTTTAAAACTATCAAACTATTTAGTCCACATGGTATTCGTAATATCCTGTCGTTTATAGCACTACCGAAACTATGAAATGGAACCATTCGTACAATTAACCCTTTCCCACAAACAAAAATTCGACAGAAGACGACTTTGGAAATATCTAGGCAAACACATGAACATTCTATATAAATGAAAGTATAATTATAGAATTAAGTTAAAAACATTGTGGCAAAAGGAGAAATTGATCATTATGATCTTTTTTCATAAGGTTGCCAAAAGTCATCTGTTGCAGATGCGTCAAAAAACGACTTCATAACGACTTCATAAAGACAATGTTTAATACATGTATAAGGAGAAAAAATCCCCACCTGCTTTATAAACCAAACTTTCATTCTTGCAATAAAATACTGGGACTCTGTTTCAAATTATTCATAAGTAGATATATAAAACACTGTAATGATCACAGTATTAACGTACGTGAATGTAAAAAGATGTTTACCATATACATGTTAATGTACTATAATATTGTTTAATTATGTCCATCGTGTAGTATCCTCTAACAGCAATGTTGTCTATCTCCCTGTATATTGTTGACTTTTTAGAAGCCTCAAGACCCAATATATTACAATATATTATGAGGAAAGGGGTGAGGTCGTCTTAACCTTTCCCATGATATAGACGACATTTGTCTCATCTGCAGCAGACGGAATAAGAAAACATTGTTATAAACGAAGAAATGACTCATAATAAGCATTTTTTCTTTTTTTGCAAGAATAGTTTCAACTCCATTCAATCAATTATTTTATCTAAAGAGAATGTCCATATTTTTTACCATATATTTGTATAGAGTCGTCTGTTGCATGACTTTTTCGTTTTTCGTCTGCGAGAAAGGATTAAACGGTTCCATTAACCTAGATCATAAAACGATAAAATCTCGTCCCGTCTACTTATCGGAATAGGTAGGTTCGATAGTTTTTGTCTTACGTGTTATTAAATATTCAATTAAGTCACTTACATATAAAAACATGTGAAACCTTATATGATCTGCCATTGAAAATCAAAGTCAATACATTGTCTGTAGACAGGACCGAACTCAGTTAAAGGTTGAATAACTGTTATAAAGTATCAAAATACATTTCTCTTTTGTTTTACCATTGCCTTAAAATTCTACTTTTACATCGAACGAATTGTATTACCCGCCAGGATTGACCTGGTCCAGATCTCGGTTCAAATACATATTATATTATGATGTGCTTGATATATACAGTCCAACCTGTGTTTAAAGTTTATGCACACACTGAGTTATTTGGATATCAAGCGATTGGCTGCAATATAAACAGGGACATGTTAAAGCAGGGCTGGTCTGTAGCACAGGTTCGAGTGTATATAGCAATTTTAACACGTGTTTCATAAATCCCAACACATAATTTTTCACAATATATTGATTGATGTTTAACGCCGATTTCAACAATTTCAGTTATATCACGGCGTATCCTATGCAGGTTATCAGTACTACTGATCCATTTATCACGACACCATCAATACAGTCAATGCTTACCCCCACACTCCTGAGCGCCAACGACGGCAGCCATAACTATCATTTTGAAAGTCTTTGGTATGACCCGGTCGGCGATCAAACCGGCGGCTTCCCGCATCCGAGACGGACGCCCT
The DNA here is from genome assembly GCA_031471495.1 of Clinocardium nuttallii. NCBI lineage: Eukaryota > Metazoa > Mollusca > Bivalvia > Cardiida > Cardiidae > Clinocardium > Clinocardium nuttallii. Next base: position 8,336 of record JAUELF010263335.1, on the reverse strand, counting down.
ACGACTACACAACCGATGCGGATTTCACAAAACAAGTCACAAATTTGATGACACCATTTACAGTCTTCACAAAGGTAAGTATCAGAACTAAATTGTCGAGTAATACCCGGAATTATAAAAGTACGGAATCATACGATACTACCCAACTCTAGTTAGTTAAACAAATGAGCCGTCCCGCGAAAAACACAAAACTTTATGGCATCTACGTAATGTATCGACCAGATCAGCCAGCGCTGTCCGCGTAGACTGATTCGGGCCGACACATTCCGTCTCCGAATAATTGAGGTATAGAGAAATGATTCCTGAAACAGAAAATCCACAAGAGGCGAAACGTGTCGGACCGGGTTAGCCTGCACAACATGTTTATACTGATCCGGATCGATACTTTACGCAGAGACCCCAATGTTGGTTATCTCGCGAGACGGATCAAATATCATTCATCATGGTCGGTTTTCACCAATCATTCTTAATTCATTTTAATTTTATATTTAGAGAATATTCTAAATTTAAAGTATCGTTAATAATGCTTCTATTAAATAAATAATTATAATAATATTGAGTTAAATCGGCGACTACAGTCTCTAAATACTAAGCGCATTTATCCAAGTTCGAATATTGTATTCCTTGACAATATTGACCTGACCTTTGTGCAAAGACTTGTATTTACGTCAAATTCAAACTGTGATTCATTTATCACATTTCTATAAAAATAAGTCACACATTTAAACCTTTCCCTCATATATCAGGTGTACAGCATGAACAAAAACCTGAAAAATCTTCGTAAAAGACAGCTTTAAAATTATCAAAAATAAAAGTTGAAAACATTGTGGCCAAAGGGGAAATTGCTCATCATGAGCAATTTCACCTTTGGCCACACTGTTTTCAAAAGTCGTCTGCTGCTATTGTGTCAAAATGTCATTCAAAGTAACTACTATCTTTGCACAAATCGATTGATTAGTGTATTTCAATTTGTCCAGGCCAGTTCACAAACAAATGAGTTTCCTGACTTTCTCAGAACGCTACTCCTCATTATAGTATTCCACGACAACTGACTACAAATCTCGTTAAAACAAGAGCTGCGAAGTATTTTAGTCTGATTTCAATCAGATTGACTGGCAACCTACCCCCTTAGATTGTTTTATTCAATTGGTGAAAGACGAATGGCGATTGTCAAAATAATTTATGTTAATCGTCGGAAAAGGTCAGTGACCGAACCGGGGGTTTGAACAGATAATCTGGCTTGTTAATTTTGAACTTAGTCTATATATAGGATCGGAAATGAGTTGTCATTTCATATGAAGTTTAATAAAACTTTATGAAATGAAAACGAATGTCAGATTACTTTTTATCACATGGCGGTCTTATTGTATACCAGTTGCGCCTCTCGTCACTTTTTTGCGTAGTATTTAAGGCCGCTTTCAACAATTTCTCAGTTATATCACGACGTTTTCTGGAAAAGTTTCCGCTACTACTGGTCCATTTATCGTTACACCAGCCAGTCGGTCGCAATGCTTAACCCCGCAACCCTGATCGCCAGGGAGGGCAGACAAGAAAACAGATAGACTCATAATCGCCTGTAACGGGCTAAAGATATATATCGTTAGATCATTCGAAATCAATTACCACACTACGATGTGAAGGTATGTATATATCTTCAGATCAGAAACTGCATTGAGTTCAAGGACCCGTATGTATCAACCATTCTAATCTAATTCTTATTCTTAATGTGATTTATTTTTTAGTTTAAACTGATTTATTTTACATCGATTGCAAAACAAGATATCAGCTTATTTTATCGCGCTCAATGTCTACTTCCTGGAGACTCAACCAGTACTCGCGCCGTTCGTGTGAAAAAATCACAAAGTCAGGACACGCTCATCACGGGACTCGAACCAGTGACCTTTGATACAAGAGGCCGACGCTCTACCTCTTCAACACTGTCTTCCAAAAAAAATGGTTTGATATTAGCTTGCTTTGTGATACGACATACGAAAAACAACTTGAGAAGGTTTTTAAAGAAAAACAATGTCAATTGCATTTTTGTACGATACTTACCACGTTCGTATGAAGCTGCACGAATGGAGATGCCGATTACGGATGGTATAAATGTTCCCTGGCCGCAAAGTTCTGAAGCTCGGATTTTTGAAAAATGACCAAATATATTATCTACGTCGGGGGTATTTTTCGGGAATAGATATCAAAGACTATAACTTTAAGTGATCTTCCACTTGGTCGGCAAAGCATGACAATTGTTCACGCCTATTAATATAGACCGATATAGGTCTATCGGTCAAAACGATCGTCTACATGTAAACATTACAAGTCTGTATTTATCAATTCATCATGTAATACAAAAATAATTCACACCATTAAACACAATTTGCGACCAATATATACACAGATAAGCCAACGTGTCTGTGCAGTCTAATCTTGGTCTAAATTGTTCGCTACCCAAACTATATTATGTTATTTACATGCACGTGACGCCACTTAACTTTATTCTATACTGTAGGGTATAAATGTTGGTGAACCAGTACCACAACCCAAGAGAAATCACTGAATGTCTGTACTAAGAAGAAGTAACACAGTCCGACTCGTTGTTACCTCCCCTTATAAGTACACAACTTTTAAACAAATATTCCTACACAATGTTTCGGCCGTTTCTCTATCTTTTCACAAAACTAAATCAGGCTGCTGTTGCAGTTGTTCCTGGTTCGCCCCCTGCCTTTGACTAGATTGAAAGCAATATAATCGGCGTTCAATGTTATTCTTAAGTAGTAATAACATGCTATTAATATGGATGTCAATTTCCGCCAAACCTAACAGGGTCCCAATTGTTGTTCCATCGTCACATATCTTTTCTCATTTTCTATTCTGACGATCGGATTGATACGGATCTACTCGTTGATAATGTTCGGATATGGCCCGGTATTCGTGCGAACTTAAAATGACACGACGACGTTGTTCGTGGAAATTGAGTGCGAACTTAAAAATGACACGTTGTTCGTGCAAATTGAGTGAGTTCTGAATATGAAACGTTGTTCGTGCAAATTGTGCAAATTGTGTGCGAACTAAAAATAACACGTTGTTTGTGCAAATTGAGTGCGTTTATGAGTATGACACATGGTTCGTGCAAATTGAGTGCACACTAAAAATGACACATTGTTCGTACACACTGAGTGCGTACTGAAAAATATGCGTTGTTCATGCAAATTGAGTGCGTACTGATAAAAAGGCGTTGTTTATACAAATTGAGTGCGTACTGAAAAAGAGGTGTTGTTTATGCAAATTGAGTGCGTACTGGAAAAAAGGCGTTTTTTATGCAAATTGAGTGCGTACCGAAAAAGAGGTGTTGTTTATGCAAATTGAGTGCGTACTGAAAAAGAGGCGTTGTTTATGCAAATTGAGTGCGTACTGAACATGCGTGAGTAGTAACATGGTTATCATTATTGTTCAAAGCTCGTCCAGTAATGGTACTTTATCAGGATGATACTTAAATTAATAAATCAAACATGGCGGGTTCTAATTCCCGAGGCATTCCCCCGGAAACAGCCGAACGGTTCCGATTAACAATGTATTATGATGAATATGATATAATTTGATCCACGTCTAGCGATTTGGGGTCTTAATGCATCTGAGTACAATGAAGGTTTATTCGAGTCTCAACTTTCTGCATATGTTTCATTCATATAGACTGAAATGCATCTTCTGACAAAAAAATTATGGTGTAGCCAAATTAGCTTAATGTCAAAATGTCTTTCAACGTGAACCTCTAGACGGGGCTCATTTGTATACGATATTCAGGTTAACCCTTCCCCACACACAGACGGTTTCTGGTGTATCTGCATCACACAGCATTTGAAAGCATTGTGGCAAACGGAGAAAGCTCATCTTTATTCAATAATAGGTTTCCCAAAAATATAGTCTCCATAATTATTACTTTGCTTTGTAGGAAAGGGTAAAGAAAAGTATTGTTTAAATGATTAGCGGCAGGCGTAAAGAAGTCTTGTTGCTTTATATATCACACATATAGGTATGTAAGTGACCTAAACGTGAAAATAAGTCTTGCTTTGAAGTTGAATACAATTATTTTAAAATGATCTCCACTCTTTGCGCTTATATTTGCGGGGATATCATCACGACTGGGGAAATTGCATAAATAATCTTTAAAATAAACTAGTGAAACTTCAGAAAAGAGCTGCCAGGGTAATCATTGATTGTGATTTTACCACCCCTTCATCTTCAATGTTTGCTGAACTTAAATGGATGACATTTCCTGAACGAGTTATTTATCAGAAAGCCATTCAAATGTATAATTACATAAAATGCCCTTGATTATCTAAAGACATCATTTACTTTTACATCTGATATTCATGCAAGAGTATTGCGTTCACCCACTTCATTCCAGTTGTATACACCAAAACCTAACTTGGAAATATATCGAAACACATTTATATTTTTCGGTTCATCAGTTTGGAATTCCCTTTTTTTATATATTCAAAACTCAACGTCTATTCAGCATTTCACATCTCAATATTTACGTTGGATAAACCAATCTTAATTCGATGATAACTGTAGTAAAATTGTATTACATGAAACTATGCACAATATTTAGATCTATGGCTGTTCTACGATACAGTAATAGACATATCAATGTTAAGTCTATATTTATAAACGCATGTATAATTGTAACATGTATGTAACACACGTTTGTTCATGTTTCGTTACATTTTGTTTACGTGTGAGGCCCTCATGGAAGATTGACTTGCATACGTGTACTATGTCAAATGAGTGTCCTCTCTAAATGAAGACATTATAAGTATTATTATTATTATTATATTATTATTATTATTATTATTATTATTATTATTATTACTGGTGCATTGGTGGCAGGATGAATTATACCGGAAAAAAACCTTACACGTATGGCTTTTCTACGCGTATACAGACAGTGAATGTGTGAGTGAGACTGTGTGGGATGCATGCACTCGTCTTAACCTTCGCTATTCTTATTAACAACCTATAACTGGTGTGTTTGGTAGGATATCACGAATAAGTGAACAGTCGTCGTGATATATATCTGAAATAATGTGTAAACGGCATAAGACTCCAATAGTACAAATCGTATATTCAAAAAGGCCCTTTATCGTCTGACGATGCTGAAGTTATAAACACTAAACAATCGAATAAATGTTTGCTCTGCTGCCTATAGTCTGACGATGCTGAAGTTATAAACACTAAAATACAATCGAATAAAAGTTTGCTCTGCTGCCTATAGTCTGATCACTTACAAAACGACCTACAATGCTTTTTAAGCGCTCGAATTTTAAACAGTATACGTAAATTAGTCAATATGAGTAACATTTTTTCAAACATTCTCCAAAATTCTTCACCGAATTTGTTAAATGTTGAACATTTTTCGTTAACCTAGGTAACGCCGTAATTCACCTGTAAAAGGAATGAAGTCGTCGTAAACCATCGTACGGAGAAAAGTTTTCAAGATGAAGAATTACTTACGCATTTATGTACAACGTATTCCTTTATCGTCTATAAGTCCCACCCTACTGTAAACTAGTCCATTTTCTATCACACATACTTTCTGAGTAACACTCACTGACGAATAATTTATAATGGAACCAAGTCACACGATAATCGACCTTAGTGGGTTAAGAGATTAACGGTATTTACGATTTACCATTTCCCACATACAAACAACAACGCTGCAGCAGACGACTTTGAAAGCATACATACAAAACTACGGAACATCTCTTTAACTAAAAGTTTGATTATTGCAATAGAGTTGATATAGAGGAAAGAGTTTGACTAACGGAGAAACGGCTAATTATGAGCAATCACTTGATTGACCACAATCTTTTCAAAATAATTCTCTAGCAGATGCGTCCAAATACATCCGCAAGTAGGAAAGGGTTGAAAACAACATATGAGCCGTCCCGCAAAAAAAACCATTATAGCATCTGCGAAATGTATCGACCAGATCAGCCTGCACTGTCCGCGCAGACTGATCCAGGCCGACACATTCCGTCTTAGGGGTATAGAGGTATAGATTAATGGCGGATCAGGGTCGACACTTTCCGCAGAGTCCATAATGTCGGTTTTCTCGCGAGACGGCTCTTATTTGTTAGCTGTTTCAGTGTAATATATATATATATCTTTTTTCAAGAGTCAACGATGTTTGTGTTGACTAAATAACGACCAGGGAACAATACCGTTTGGACTGCGCAGGCGGATCAGGGTTTCTCTGAACACAACGTCATGAAGGTTGTGTTTCGTGCGACGCGGCCTGTATAATCACCTTTAGTTATTTATCCCTTCCCTTTACCATAAGTGTTCATTGCGCAATTTTAATTTTCAGATCAAAATCAAAGGTAATTAATATATTTGTGAGTTTAAGCTTAAACGTTTATGAAATAATTCGTGATAGGTAAAAGAAGAAATAAAGAAAAAACATTGAAGAAATATTTTCCATTAATGTTCTAATGTTTAAACTCTGCATCTACATCGTACTTTTTAGATGCTATGGTTTATTTTCTAAGATGTTTTTAATGGCAGACGATTTCAAATATATCAGGTAAAAAGTACTAAATTCAGAACAGGAACTTTTAATTTCGCTGTTACTATTTTAAGACTTTTGTTATTAAGTCGATTCAAATAGTTTGGGGAACATAAGTGGCAGGACATGGTGAACTCTTTTGTTTACATTGTTTTCTTGTTTACGACATGTGAATGTAATTAACGTCATTTGAATTAGAACGTCATTTATTTAGCCCTGACGACAAAGCAGCAGCAGACGACAAAAAATGCCTCTATTTTTTATTTTTTTAAATAAGCCAAATTCGAAAGTGTTACATGTTCTCCTTTTATCACAATGCTTTCGTAAGTCGTCTGCTGTGGATGTGTCACAATGCGCCTGCGTGTAGGAGAGGGTAAGTAGTCACAGCAGTAAACAGCTGCCAGGAGTGTCAATATTCTAAATCGGTTCCATTTGTTTTGTATATATGTAATCCATTTGTGAGCCGTTCCATTGAAGAATGTACAAGTTGGCATTTCTGAACAGTGTCGGTTCAGATTAGTCCGTACGGCAGCTCTGTCTTATCATAATCTATCTAAGTTGGTAGAAGCTTCTTACAATCGTATGCAAGTAATATTTGAACATTGTAGATTTGGATCAGACTATGGGCCTAATAATTATTTTCTTTTATACGCGTTTGATTATAATTTATTTCGTTTGAGTTAAAAAGTATTAAACTCCGCTTCTGACGCCTCTACAGAAGATGACTTTTGCAACAAAGTGTTCAACTTATTTCAGTATTCATACCAACAACAATAGAGATTTTCCTTAGTTTTTAGTATACCGTTTTTAAACCCTTTCCCTCATACGACAATTCTGCAGCAGAGGACATAAACATACTTTGTCAAGAAATGGAAAATCTCTATAATTGAATGGATAACCTATGACTAAAAGTGAAAAACATTATGTCAAACGGAAAAATTGCTCATTTTGAGCAATTTCTTCTTTTGTCACTATGTTTTATAAAAGCCGTCTGCTGCAGAGACGCCAGAAAGCGTCTATACAAGCTAAAGGGTTAAAGGTGAATAAATGTAAAACCAGTCTGAGACAGTATCACACAAAATGAATAAATGAAAAACCAGTCTGAGACAGTATCACACAAAGTGAACAAATGTGCAACCAGTCTGAGACAGTATCACACAAAATGAACAAATGTGCAACCAGTCTGAGACAGTATCACACAAAATGAATTTATGTGAAACACGCCTGCGTCAGATTGCTTATCTTCAAATCTTACATCGTTATCTATATCACGTAAAGTCAACGTCAGGATGTCAACTCCAGTTGACTGGTGCTCATTGAAGGTAATTCTATAGATTGATGGCTGGAAGAATGGTGGAAGTTCATTTCTGGACACCGTGACCTTCAATGTCTGTATGTCGTATAAATATGGCCTGCCAGGCACAGATCCAGGCCCACCATCTCGGACTTCAATTAACAGCTACAATGTATAAGAATATTTGCATACAACAATTGCTTCTCAATGTTTAGAAACATTTATGGAAAGATGTTATTTCCTTTTAATTAATCCAGGCTTTTTTCATTTCAGTTAGAAAATATGTTCAAAACAGCTAATGGATTTGTTTAATTTTTGTCATGAAAAAAATCCAAGATATTAACCCTTTCCCCCATACGACAATCCTGCAGCAGACGACTTTGAACGTATTTTGTTAAACAAGAGGGCCATGATGGCCCTGGATCGCTCACATGATTTTTTTTCTTCATTTTAGCCATGTAAGCCCCGCCC
>JAUELF010263324.1:0-11222 GCA_031471495.1 Clinocardium nuttallii | reverse complement strand
TGCCCTATGATAGCAGCGCATTCAAATGATATGACACTTCCTAAAAATGGCTTTTACTCGGACCTCACGTCACCTCAGGGATGTCCCCGAGCAGGTGTTTTACAATTAAAGAAACATCTCGCTTATAATTCCATTGAATCTAATATAATTTCGTACATAACTTGCTTTGACTGTAACATCTTTGAAAATATTAATCCACGCGAATATCTCAAGGTAGATTGCATCGATTGTGATCAGAACAATTGGCCGTTGAAAAGGAAATGTACCTTGTCAATATATAGGAACATGCTATTTTTAGATTTTAAACGAGACTGGCACATGTGCTCTGACCCTATACTACCATTTTGAAAGACTGTTATTTTTCGTCTCACGGGATAGAGGTATAGATAATGATTCCTGAAACAAAAAATCCACAGGAGGCGAAAAGTATTTATCCGGGTAAGCAATCGTGGCATGCTTAGGCTGTGGCGGGTCGATACTTAACGCACAGTCCATAATGTTGGTTTTCTCGGTTGGCGGCTCAGTCATGTATAAGTTTGTTTCATGGAGCACTATACAATAATAATATACGCACACATTGTGTTTGCTTACGAAAAACTAACGTTTCGAGTAACCTTGCTCTTCACCCTATTGAACCTACTACTGCAGACGGAAGTTTGGAAATATATATATATATATGTTTAAATTTGCCCCATTTTGATATGTTTTCAAATATGTATTTTTTGCAGTTCCAATAATGCTTTGCAGATGTAAAGGAAGTGCTATTCAATAAGTATTCAATCTTAAAGAATGACATATATTTGCATACCAGCTTTATTTTAAACGTATTAAGTTTACATCGATTGCGAAGCAAGCTTTCAGCTTATATTAATCAGGCTTTCGATTTCTGCTTTCTGGAGACTTAACAAGTATTCGTTCCGTTTGTGTGGTTAACTCTAAATGTAAGAATTCGCTTATCACGGGACTCGAACCCAAGACCAGCTTTGAAAATGTTGATCATTAATTATTTATTTTATGAGCAAAATATCTCCCTGGTTTTGATTGGACGTAAGTCAACCAATCAATTTTAACGTTACGGATAATGTTTCGCAATATGTCAAAGTGTCTAAAATGTCAAACATGATCAATTGGATTTGGATTTTTCGTTTTATATCAATCCATCTTTAGAAAAACGTACAATAGTTGCATTAAAATTGCTAAGTTCGTGTGTTTTCAAATGCATAAGCTATCGGTCTGAAATGTCTCGTCTGAAGTCTGTGGAAATTCCACGGCCAGAATTCTGCCCGGTTTTATAAGACTATTGATGAATTTGTTTACCCTCGTCGTAAGAAGTTGATTAGCCTGTGTCGATGCCTCTATATATATATTTATATATATATATATATGTGTGAGTGTGTGTGTATATGCAATATCGTGATATCAGGATAGGGAATCAAATCTACACAAACCTGTGTCGAATCCATGGTCCACCTTTACTATAAGAACGCGCTCAAACGTGAAAGTGTCATATTGGATATATCTTCACCTCCGTAAGTATACCGTCGTATATTGAATACAGTGAAGAATAAAGTTACTCATATCTATATTATTAGTGAAACTGTTTTGTTCATACTTCCCGGCAGCCTGGCAGGACATATCTTGCTCAGCGTGAAACAATTAAATATAAGGATACCAATGTTAAAAATACAAGCTTAATAAAACATTCAACATGCAGTGTCACTATGAGAACTGACTTTGATTTAATTTATCGTAGTTTGACAACGTTTCAAATGGCATTTCAGTCATAAACGTCGTCAATACACATGCGCCGAATTACGCGAAAAACCAACATAGTTAACTCTGCGTATAGCATCGACCTAGATCAGCCTAAGAATGCCGAACAGGCTATCCTGTATGGATATCTTTCGCCTCATGTGTATTTTTCTGTTTCAGGAATCATTACTATATATATGCCGGGGACGGAATGTGTCGTCCGGATTAGTCTGCGCGGAATGTACATGCTGATATTGGTCGATTGGTTATGCTTTTTATGGTTCTATTACAACTGCTTTACCCATACCTATGCATAAAGGGTGATCACACTGGTCCATGTCCATGTTGTCATCACCGCAGTATTCACCAGTGCAATTGCGATCCCGTGTTCTCGTGCCATTTCCGCATGTCACACTGCATGAGCTCCAGCTACTCCAGTCCGTCCAGGCGTCTGGAAGTATAAGATACACATTTGTTTTGATTTATTGGGCTTCATGCCGTTTTCAACAAAAAGTTTAGTTATATTACGACAATGAACATACTTTAATACCAGGGTAAAAGAAGTACTCGGCTAGTTAACATGCCTTGTCAAAGTGATATCCTCTATGACTGTCATTTCATACTATATGTTCTTTCGTACGAATCAATCTTAACCATATCAAATTTTAATCAAAATGGTTTGTAAATTGATAGTGTAAATGGTAGCGCTAGCAACAACAACACCAATTCATGTACTTGTTTCGAACAACAACGCACTGATTCAAACACCTCTTTATAATCGCTACACTGTCACTGAACGCATGATTGATATCGCTTACCAATACAATCAACGTCGGAACACACATCATGGTCCTCATATAAATGTCCGGTACATGTCCGGTTTCTTAATCTCAGCCCTGCTCAACATGATACACTACACGAACTCCATGGACTCCAGTCTGTCCACGTACCTGTAATAAATACGGAGTCACGTGTTATATATATCTATCAACTTGCGAATACGCCCATGCAGCTACCTTATTATTTGCAAAGATGGAATGTCCAAAATAAAATAAAATAAAGTTAACACAACCTATAGAAATATTTGGTAATGGCTGTTGTTATACGGCATCTATAAGTTTTGAACTGCGCAATATATATAAGACCAGTCAACCAAAACACAGACAGGCAAATCATTATGATAAGTGAGTGGTTTCAAGTTTTCAATGTGTTTCTGTCATTTCCAATATTAAAGTACTAGGTAAACACTACATGTTAATAAACATAGAACGCTTCTTTTTAAATCTTGCGATAACAATAGAATACACAGTTTTTTATTCATGTTTAACGCGGCAAAATGAACCCTTCCCCACATAAAGATGCCTGTATTGGAACATAAACAGATTGACAAAATTCACTGTCACATGCGTCATTCGTCTTTCACCAATGGGCTAACAGTCTATTTTGAAAAGCAGCCAGTTGCTTGGAATGTATGTTGTTTTGAAAACTGGCACAAGAAAGCCAGGAAACGCATGAGTAGGTGAACTGGCCGCCTTGATATGACTGTAAAAGTGATGACATCGGCGGTAAACCCCTATCAATTAATGAAACAGAAAACAAACGCACAGCATAAACATTCACATGGAAAGAGACAATAAATACAACAGAATTATTAACCTATCAAGCAGACTATTCAATATAATTATATATCAAGGAGACATACATACAACATAGTTATTAACATATGAAAAAGACATACATTAAACATAATTATTAACATATTAAGAAGACATACATAGAACAAAGTGTTCACATTTGATTACATACATCTGATTCAGTACATAGCAAAATATCATACATACAAAATAAGCATTCACATGCTAAGACAACACACATACATCATAAATTCAGTCATATCACAGGGGACAATACATGCAAAATAATTACTAACATATAAAGAAGACATACATACTACATAATAATAAACATATCAAGAAGATATACATACAATATTATAAGTCACAAAGCACAAATACATACATGCACCAACACTTTTCACATTACATTGATTAATAAATACAACATAATCATTCACATAGCGTTATAACATACATACAACATCAGTATTTACATGTCAAGAGAACAGACACACAGTCCCATCAGTCACCTGGCAAGATATCCTACATACACCATAATTATCAACATATCAAGAAGCCATACATACAACATAATATATCAATAACATAATAATATACATACAACGTAGTCATTCATATGTTAAGAGAACTCCCAATAACATACTCAGTCACATGGCAAGGCATCATACAAACAGCATCATTATTATATGACCGCCGACGTGAGATTTTGGGCCTTCGGGCATTTTTTGGCAATTTTGAGATTTTACACTTTCCTTAAAAAAAGAGATTTCATTAACTCAGTAGTTTTTATTTCATCGAAATATCATTTATTTTCAGAAAGATATGAACGTTCTTGCCTGTGTACCAAACGTCAACATCATGACGTCAGTTTACATAATTATGCCAATTTAAATGACGTTCAAAAGGTGAATAAACGACGTTAGGTTCCGCGGGTTTTTTGCACACTAATAACAAGTTTTGAAGTAATAACATAACAGATACCTAGTTAAAATTTAGCGTTCTTTATTAAACACCGAATTCTTTAAAACTAATAAAAACACTTTAACAAGTCAAAGGTGAAATTAAATCGGTATATTTCAATGCATAAATGATCATACATGATCATGCAAACATAAAATGTGATAAACCTGAAACAATAATTACACTATGTTTATATGATTACCTCAATAAATGAATGAAAGACAAAATAACGAATGAACATAAATGAATGAATATAGAAATAATCACATGTATACAAATTAAGTTTTTTCATTCTTCGCTGTAAACAGGGCATAACATATCTTCGTATCCCGGTCGAACGTATTTCCTGACATTGTTATATAAGTAGTTTTGTCTTTCCATAGTCAGACCGGGAGGTCGAATGTGTTCTGGCTGCATATATGGCATTACATCTGTGCCTTCTTTTACAAGAACAACTCTTTCTTCTCTGCCACCAGAACATTCCCGCACATACACAGCTCGCTTGTCCGCATTGGTAAATCTGAATGAGTGGTACTTCCTAATTCCTTTTAAGGGCAAAAAAGTCTGTTTAAGGAAAGATTTCCAGTCGTACCTAAAACGAAAAAACAAAAATAGCTTTTGGATATCAAACACTGTCATAAAATTGTAATTTTACCTCGAGAAGTCCCGTCATTGGTGTAAATGTATTTATAACTTTTAAACGAAAATAAGATAAATCACGACGGTCAGTACACCTACTCATTCGCTTCCTAGCTCGCTCATACCAGTAATCCACACAACATTCTTTCCAATCAACTGGCTTCTTTTCCAAATAGACTTTAAGCCGATTAGTGTTTATAACTTCAAATGTCTTAATATGTACATACCATGTCCAATTTTGTTCACCATTGTCTTCACGAAAGAGAACTGCAGTATTGCTATATGCTGACTTATTCACGATACCAGCAAGCTGTCCCAAGCTATCACAATCACTGCGTCTAAACAGCTTCTTAATGTGGCCAAACCCAGCATCGACAAGACACCTTCAACGAAATCAAAATATATGTTCAATATTTATTAACCTTCTAATCATAACATTGATTACAACTTGTGTTGTATTGAATTCATGTATCTAGTAACATCTTTCTTCGTGTTCGAATTGCTTAGGCTCATATTGAGTAAACTTTGTTAATAATTAATATTTGGTTGCCAAATATTGTATATGATGATTATACTGCACGAATATGATGACCGAAATCGGTCTCAAATTGTTTACAGATTGTATACATGTACAATAAAGTATAGTAATAAAAGCAGTTTCTTAAAGTTCCGTACCGCACACACGGGTTAATCAATGTTATGGTGCTGTCACACTATTGCATATTGTGCTAGCGTATACCAGCGTATGCAAAATATAACGCATACAATGGCATACGCTAGGGGTACGTTATGCATAGGTTTCAAGCACGGTCGCAAACGCTGGCATACAGCGATTTTTAAGCATGCTTTAACAAAATGTGTGTATTCGGGTGTATGGTATATGCTGAAAACGCTCGAGTTACGCTAGAAGTACGTTACTCATAGGTCGAGAACGCTTGTCATACGCTCACATACGCTGGCATGAAGGTGTACCGTATTTTGATAAAGTGTAAATGGAAGATCCCTTTCTAGATCTTCTACTGTTCTTCGTGGACTTAAATTGGCACTGTGTCATGTGATAGCGGTATGCTGGACATGCACAGGTCATACACTACTCATTTGCTAGCCAGACGCAGACTACGCTAGTTGTACGCTTAACATACGCTGGCGATACACTACTCATAGGTTAAATACGGCAAGTATACAAAGTATGTATATTCAAGGTGTTTTCTTTGTATGAAAAACTAATTTATATTTTTTTATAAGCAACTATTACGTTTCTCCTATACGCAATAGTCTGACAGGGTTATTAAGGTGTCCATACTTTTTAAAATACTTATATCTATGTTCAGTGTTTTCGTTCATTAATGCTTGTTCTCAAGTGATAATTTACATTTAAGATGAGTATACACTTACTTTGTATGACCTGGTATCTGCATTTGCAATGTGATGTCGGTATGTAGACCTTGGTTGATACGCCAACACAGATACGCCATTAAAAATCGATTTTTATTCTGACCTGAAATTAAACAAAATAGGAATTGTCATTTGTTCAAGTTGTGCGAAACACTCATGTTAAACATATTGCTACAAGCAGGCTTAAGATATGGCTTTTGATAATGCAACCGTAGTTCATTTATATCGTAGTTTATGTTGTGTGTATATAGTATAATTGTTTTTACTTAAGTATTGATTGGCAAAATGATGTGGAAACATGGTAGCCAGTTATTCATGGATATGTTTTATGGATGTATAATATATTAATATGTATATGTACCTCCACAGTTATCAGCGTGCATAACGCATGCCCTTTCACCCAACCCATATCTGAATAAGGAATGGTGAAGCATACTCAATACTGAGTTTGGTCCATGTGTACCCGTGCCATCTGATCCTGTAAACAGACAAGTTGAAAAGAATTAAAAACTATCTGGATAACATCTTACTTTACTGGTTAAAATAGCAAATCTCAACGCTAATAACTCGATCAAGGTCAGTGGGTTTCTCGCTGTTCTGTGAGCAGAGCGAGAGCCCTTTCAATTGTGAAAATAGCAAAATGTAAAATGCGATGAAAGGCAGATTTTGTGAAATTTAGATCAGTATTGTGAATAAAGAAGCAGTATGAATTATGAATGGGGCCCAATTTGTGTTAAGAAAACAACTGAAGGTGTACTTCTTTTACTTGTTTAATACACACAGAAACTGATAGTGCTTTCGAAAACGATTCAATTGGTATGATATCAACAATAGCGAAACAAATATTATAGCTTGTGAGCACAATAGAGCCTTCATTTACTATCCGATCTTCACCAATCTTAGGTAGTAGTGAAATATTGATGACAGCTCAGTTCCTTTCGCAAACCAGCCAGAGCCATGCCAGTAGAGCATTGGCTCTCATGGGCTTATGTAGGTACATGAAGATACTTGAATAGTGTTGAATTCATTTTGATGTTTAGCTTTGTGTATATACCAGGCGTGCAATATATCATGTTTAATAAATACTTTACAGTTAACTTACACCTTGGTGGACCAACACCAATGTACGGTGGACTTGCACTCGGGGTGGCCACAGCAGGAATACCTACACGTAAGTTAGGTGTTTGTTCTCATATACATGTAATATCGCACAATGAATAACATAACATGGATATTGACATTGCAAGGTCCAGATCGAGACTCTTATGAACTCAAAGTAAACGATTAAATCGTTTAAATTAATTTTAAAACATACCTTCACATAATTAAAATCGCATACAGAAGTTTTAAATTTATTGATTGGGGTTTAACACCGTGTCAACGTTGTTTCAGTCATATCACGGCGGCCGGTTCACCTATTCGTATGTTTCCTGTTTTTCTCACACCAGTTCTCCATTCAACAGGCTGCTGTTCAACATAGAATGTTAGCCAATTGTTGGAAGACGAATGGCGCTGGTCACAAGGACTTTTGTCAAACGTCGGAAAGAATGTTAGCAGAGCTGGGGTTCGAACTCTCAACCTCTTTATTGACAGCCCGCATCACTACCGACTGAGCTACCGGGGCTCGGCTCACATATATTACTTCTTTAAAAATAACTATTGTTACTCTTGGCCCCTGTAGCTCAGTTGGTAGTGACACGGGCTGTCAATCTAGGGGTTGTGCGTTCCAACCCCAGCTTGTCGAAACTCTTTTAGTCTACCAAAAATTGGCTAACATTGGTTAATCGTCTTAATCGAATTTTATTAATATAACCAAGTTGATTTGAATTCCATTGTACCTGTGTGGATAGGTGGCAAAGGACATCCACATCTTATCTTGATAACAGACGGAAGACCAACAGAGACAACATTGTATGCAGGAGGAGACCAGCATATAAGAGACAGTGAGACCGAGGTAAACCATTTATTTACATGGAGATAGCAGAGGCTGTGTTCGAAGTTCTTCTACTATATGTAACAATCAAAATAACTGCAGTGACTTACACTTGTAGGATAAGTAGTATACACGTGATGCAATTGTTTTCAAATAACTAATTTCGGATAGTTGCTAACTTTTAAAAATCGAAAATTCTTGCTAATCTTAGAAGCTATTGAAATGTTTAGTTTATCTTGTTATATGGAATAGGTCAGTTAAGCTACGTGTTGTTAACTAACCTTTCATTTCCACATGTGTAGTGTAAATTTTTAATTTCAGGCGAAGTCTCATATTCTGAATTTTCTAGGCAGTTACAATGAAAGCCTTGATTTTGGAATTGTGGAGGTTGGCAGCCCAGATTCGGTATATAACAAATTTGTTAATTCCACATAATTTTATCATTAATGTAATTTTATATACTTTGTGTGTGGCTAAAGGTAAACATATAATTAAACCAGTTCAATAGCCTAAAGATTACATATTTTAATTTCTTCACTACCTCGTGGAAGTCTAATGAAAAGGTAAACACAGATTTTGGGAGTTCGGAATATGAGTATGAATTGGGGTTATACTCGTATATTGAATACTTTAGATAGAACTAGTTTTTATAAGGGAACACGTGTCCATCCGTGTGTCTATCCGACACTCTTACTGCTCATAACTGTGTGTATGTTCGCTAAATTAACTTCAAATGTGCATCATTAATACCGTGTGATCAGATAATTTGAAAAATGCAAGGGATATGCATCTGTATCCTGGGCTTTATACCCCCTTTTCATTTTTTTCTTCGGTCGTTTTCTCATTTTATATCATATGCATCAATTCCTAAATATTGTTTTTATGAAACTCTGACCTGCAATACACAATAACAATAACCCAAGTATATCATTTTAGCTCACCGGAGCCCAAGGCTCAGAGTGAGATATTGTGACAGGTCCTTGTCCGTGGTCGGTCAACATTTTATTTCAAATGACATCTCCTAAACCCCTTAAGCAATTTTGATGAAACATTACAGAGTAGATGCCCGATTCGAAAATTATTTTCCACAAATGTTTTTTGGATGACCCTCTACCAAGATTGTTCAAATAATCCGATTGAAAAAACACGGCCGCCAGGGGGCGGACTTTGTTTACGTTGTATGTGTATTCTGGGAACTCATCCGTATTCCCTGGTGTATTGTAAAAACTTAAATAATCTTGCTGTACAAAAGTACTAGCCAAATTTGAAAATTTGATTCACAAAACAAACCATATCGATTTTCGCTGATAGACAAGTCACGAAAAAAGAGTAATCTGCTACAAAAGAGTGAAAATGCGTGGGAAAGTGTTAACAACGGAATTGTATTTAGTTCAGCTTGGTGTAAGTTGAGCACTCTTTGGTTATGCAAGTGTTAGCAATAGCCGTGTGTTCCATATCCATTGGTGTGATGTCTTTGTGAGTACAATCCAAAATTACCTGTAGCATGCATATGTTGTGGCTCTTTGTCGTTCCAAGTTTTTTTTAATTATGTCTTACATAGCCACTATGCCCCAATATGCTAATGTTTGGTCATAAAGTTTCTATCTCGCTCGTTTTAATATTTGATATGCCGTCCTTGATCAAACCCAACGTAAATAAATTTATGTCCAGATATTTATTTCAGGAATTTATCCAAGATATGGCATCAGTTTCCGGTGGCACCGTCTATTCTCATAATGACGGACAAACTATTTTAAAAGAGGTCGTTGTAAGTGTTGTCTTGATTCTGTAATAAGCTTTCTTGCCAAATAGATATAATGTTCTAGCACTTTTCATGGACAACTAGGCATCCTATAACAAACATTATTTAGCAAAGAATAGTCATTTCAAAGGTCAATTTATATTATAAAAGAAATCTTCACCCATCAGGCAGAGACTTCTGTTTGGATACTCAAAATATATTGTTTATTTTAAAAGAGTGTATCGTAATGTTCTATGGTGAACAAAAAAAATCGATTTAAGTTTAAATTTAAACGATACCTATAACATGCTTTATTTACAAGCCTCATAGCTGTGACGTCATATTAGGGAGACTGAGATACATTATTTTATTTTTATTTCCAGTATGATAGCCGAAACGACACAGGTTAACTTACTAAATAATCATAATGCCTATTTTATTGGTAGAGTCACGAAAGAGACATGTACTATGAGAGTTCGAACAAGTCCTTACCAGCGATTGGATCCCGTGTCAGCAGGGGTTTAGACTGGAGCCATGGTGACCAGGATAACAATGGACCGGGTACCATAATAGGCCATGGTCGAGAAGGTCGGTTTGCATAATTCTCTATTTCCATGAAGAATATAATCTGTTTCACATTTGACAAATACTTTGTCACTATGTCAAATTCCCTATTTAACACCCAAAATGACACATGTTTAATATTTACATCATGAAAATCACAAGACCATTCATCACTTTCATTGGTCAAATTTGAAACTGGGTCACGTGGAGTCAAAAACTAGGTCAAAGTGTCAAACTTTCTGAACAATCTAGGTCGCATCTTCATTAAATCGAATCTAGTTCATGTTCAAAACTATGCCATGGTGGCTAGGAATTCTAGGTAAATATGTCAATCTTTTGTTAAACATAATAAACACTCTTGTGGCACCCTACATTTTAAAAATTATACTTTTTTTTAGTAACCAAGCGTTCTTTTACAAATTTTCTATCACTGATGTTGCAATAAAAAGAATGAAATATGACCTTACGTTTAACATGACTCTTGCTTGACTAATTTATTTCTGTTAAAGTTATATTCCCCTCCAGAATTTAAGATATAACATAATTCACAAAATAAGAAAATGTTCTTCCTAACACATACAATTATTGCTAGAAAGAGAAA
>JAUELF010263302.1:0-11224 GCA_031471495.1 Clinocardium nuttallii | reverse complement strand
TTTTGTGCAATTTCTTCTTTTGTCACTATGTTTTCAAAAAGCCGTCTGCTGCAGAGGCGTCAGAAAGTGTCTATTTGTGGGGAAAGGTTAACTTGAATCAATCAAAGCTAGAGTTTGGCATCTCAATTGTTTTGTATGCTGGAGAGTTTAAAATCACTAAAACTAATTTAGTGTTGTAAGTGTTACTGTGATGATCTAAGTGATTTAAGTGTGTGCTTTTTCTTATGATATGTTTGTTAGGTCTACTTTTGTGTCTTGTCAAACAGTTGTTTGTTAATGGTAAAACATATTTATAATTATACATAATTTATACATACTTGTACATATTTTTGTTTTGGAACTCATGAATGGGTTCATCTTTCTTTGCTAGAACTGACTATTGGTGTTTTTGTTGCTGATCACTTTTGAAGGCAGTGTGAGGAAAATAATAAGAAATTGTTAATAATTCATAATAATTTCATAAAATGTTATTTATGTGTAATCTGAAAATTACAGACCATGCACAGAGAAACAAAGCTCTAGTATGTTTATGATAACTGAGAGATATAAAACAATGTATAGACAGATTAAACTGTTGGTTCTTAGGTTGATTTGGATCTACTCTGGTGTCAAAAGAGAGTATTGCTTACAGTGAGTATTTTTTATTCTTTTGTACACGCTTGTTACGTAAGGGAGACGGTAGCAGAGGCATCAAGATTTGGTTTTAACAGAAAAAGGTCAAGATAGTAATGTCATCATGCACCAGTTATAGATTACATCTTTTGTAGATGGGTACTATGTTATATTTAATACTGATTCCAAATGCATTTATACTTTATTACTTCAATCATAATTCAGTAGACATTGTATATATGTTAAATATAATTATATTGAACTATAATTTTGTAAAAAGCCAAATATTTTTTCCATTTTTACATTCAAACTATAGTCATTCCATTTTTGTATACAAATGTAGAATGTTTTTAATAAGAAACATCTGGAAGGTTTGAAATAAAACTTTCTGAATAACACAGTGTATGTGGTATATCACAGCTCTATAAAAGATTTGTATTCAGTGTTCAGAAATCCTTATTTAATCCTAAACCATATGTTGTTGTACTCTAAAGAATTCTCTCAGTGTGACGATTCGTTTCAGTATCTACAACATAGAGTTCCGTTTAATAATAAGAGAGAAATGTAAGGGAAAATATAAGTTTACCATCCTTATGCAGACTTTGGTATGTTTAAGTTGAGTACCTTGTATTTTCCCAGGTACAGTCTATATAAAAACGCACCAAATTCAATTTATTTAGCAACCTGCAAGATATACTCGTCTAGCAGCTGAACTATTTCCTTGGTTGTGACAGGGACGTAGATCTATGTCTCTGGTTGTGATTTTTTGTAATGAATTATGATTATTCTATTACGATTGTTTATTGTATGTAGATGTTTACAAACGTACTGGCAGTACAAAATTAAATAAAAATCAAGTTTTCAATAGCATGATTTGTTCTAGTTTGTAGTTTGTACAAGCCACACAATTCCCAACAATCTTTTTCCATGTATAACACATTTGCAGCAAACGATTTTGAAAACATAAAGGCAGAAATATGAAAATTCCCTTTTACAAATTACATATTACATAAATATGATAAGCTTTGAAAAAATTGTGCCAAAAAGAGAAAATGCTCATTATGGTCACTTTCTCATTTTTTCTTCAAAATTTGTCAGCTGTGGATGCGACAAAAAGCGTCTGGATGTTAGAAAGCATACACTGTAACCTGAAAGAGACGAATGTTGCCGCTACAATGTCGATTTTATCTATCCATATACTTTCCAGTTGTCTTCACCCAAGGTCCAATTCCACCAATCTTACTAAACGTTAAGTACTACTTTTAAAAGCATTGTTAGTCAGCAATGTAACTATTTATGTCAACTCCGTCATATACGTAATCATGTTTTACCAAATAATAAGGAAACAAAAATCATGAAAGATGGTTTTAAGTATTTATAAGTATAATTTAGCGCGAAGTCAGGTTAGTGGAATTGTAACCAGAAGTCCAAACAACATTCCTCCCAGCGAAACGCTTGCCCTTTTTAAATGGTAGACAACCAAGTTCTGACCGCAGTCCTACTTGCCTTTCTAGTCGTGTCGATTATTATGGCAATTCGAAGAAAAGCGTGATAATTCCAGTCCACCGGGCGTTGTCATCATAAGGAATCCGCTGTGGTCGGGGATTTCGAAACCGGGTGTCCCGGGTTCGGTCCTCAGTCGCGGCACTACGGTCATGGTGGAGTGCCCTTGGACAAGGCACATTTTCTAGCCTAGTACTGGTTTGTTTACCCAGGGATCATGAATAATTTAAAAATTTAATTGCGCGCTAAATGACCTTAGCTGTCGATGCGCCATAAAACAATATACATTCATTCATTCATTCTTCATGTTACATTTAGAACCAGAGTGTCACACATACAAACAGTAGCGAAAAGAATTCCGCGACGTTTTCCTGGAAACCTACAAATAACCACGGAGACGTGTATATAGTGTAAGTGTTTTAATATTTTGTAGTCTTTAATTGCAGACACTATAGTTTCGAAGGAGGTAAATATGCAGTATAAAATACGATGCGTCTTATATGTGAGCCAAGTAGAGCGAGTTGGGGGTATTATTGCCTCTGTGTTCAATGAAAGCATACTTTCCGCATACATTATTACCTTAATGCATGTTCTGACCAAACGAAATAAGTATAGCCACAGTAGTTAAACACCAACATGACATGTGTATGATGAAATAGCCAAGGGTAAAGAAAAGGCATAACAAATCCGCGCAAATGATTGCAGTTAATGTTGCCACGCGGCCTCTCGACTGCTGGAACCCAATATAACGTTGTATGAGGCCAAAAGAGTGTACACAGACTTCAAGTAGCGGTTCATATGTGTATAGTTATGTTGCCTTGAGGTCTTTTAACCCTTTTCCCTCAGACGCTTTCTGACGCAACTGCAGCAGTCGGCTTTTTGAAAACATCATGAATCATTACTCTATACATATATACCCCTAAGACGGAATGTGTCGGCCAGGATTAGCCTGTGTGGACTGCCCAGGCTTATCTGGGTCGATACATTACGCAGAGTCCATGATGTTGATTTTCTCGCTAGGCGGCTCATATGATGTAATGCTAATGGTCAGCATCTGGCGATTTGTTGTGTAATTGACTCTCCGATTTAGAACCATTTTAAATAACATTTGCGTACAACTAAAGGGGCGTAACTTCTATTATTTCTCTCAAAAATGCAATCAAATATGTTTAACTTATTGGCGAACAGTGAAGACTAAGGTGAACAAATGCGTATGTACAGGCTCCCGCGCCTTCACTATTAGCAAAGGCAATTAATACCCATCACTGTATAAATCAGAAGGTAACTGAAAAAGACATGGGAAACCAGCAGTTATATCGTATTTATATCATTATATTTAGATCATTATATTTATGACTTTAAATTTATTGTGTTCATTTATACCAATAGATGTTCATGGGTCCAAACCAAGGAAGTGTTTTGGGTGAGAGAACCATCCGCTGTGCTGGCATTTCAAACCGGAGGAAATTGTACGGACGGGAACCCTCCAGCAAACATAGGACATCCGGTCCCTTATTTCAGTGCTTTGATTGTGGTACTTCTTGCGATGGCATCCTACTTAATCGGTGCTTAAAATGATTTGAAATTAAGTGGTGCGAAAGCCCTTTGGGCTTTGAGGGCAAATAATTCTTAACTTTTTTATTTTATATATTCGGAGATTTAGACAATAATTTAAGCGCTCTTATGTATTATGAAAGAGCTTCAGACATTAGTTTCGGTATGATCATTGAAGGCAGGTGTTTAAAAGCCTAGTTCTCACTGTCTCGGTTTAGGCCACGGTATCTCCCGGTGAAGAATAGCCGGTATACCGGGATGATCCGGGATGATCAGGGGACATTTGTGTCGGCAAAAATCCATTGCATTTTCATATTCCCGTCGCTGTTCATCCCGGATCATCCCGATTTGCAACGGTTCCACCACAGTTATCTTCCCGGTTTGATACGGTTTCTCCCGGCCCACCATCCGGGATGTACCGGAGCGCCAATCCGGGTTTAGTGAGAACGTAACGGTTTTATCTTTTGTAATAAGGTCATCATTAGGAAACACGTGGTGCCGTCAAAACTATTGTTTTTGAACATATCTATGGACAGTACTTAAATGAATAATTACAACGTTAATGTATACACATTGGACACCCGGCACTAACGTTCAATGAGTGTTATGTATCAACGGACACGTGGAAATCAAAGACATTTTGTAATATGAGCCGTCCCCATGAGAAAACCAACATGATGGCATCTGCGTCTACCACATCATCCTGCGCTGTCCGCTGTCTGCTGCTTTGAAATTGATTGATCGGTGTTCTACACCGCTTTCAACAATTTATCAGTTATATCAAGCCTGCTTTGAAAATATATGATGAACATATCAGAACAGACAAGAGAAGAACATATACTAACATGTTAATATGTGTCAGTATTTCAATCATGCAACACTGCAAATATTGTGAAGAGCAATTTGTCATGTTCACACAAAGTCTTTATCAAAAGCGTCTGCTGCAAATATGTCAACTATCGTAGGTAGTCATGGAAACGATTTACAACTCGGTAGACAACTTGGACAAAAAAATGGATGCAGGAAGCCAGTCGTGACAAAACCAGAACACACATTATTATTTTCCTGATGTATATAATTCACATATCTTCCTGGTTTGGGTTCGCTCGAGGCGGTTATGAAAGAGTGGCATTGGGCATGGTACATGTCCTATCCTAGAACTTGTTTGTCACCTGGACCATGAATACGTGCACTGTCGCCTTCTTATAGCAGGGTCCAATTCCACCAACCGTACTTAGCGCTAAGTAAAGCTTAAACACATATTTCCTTTCTTAACAAGAATTGTTAATCAGCAAGGAAACTTGCTTACTTAAATTCATTCCACCATTCATGTTATACAAACTACAAGGGAAATAAACATTATTTAAGTATTACTTATCACTAAAAAAGGTTGGCGGAATTAGACCCTGGGAAATGTTACATCGAGGTTAAACCCTGGAAAATGTTACAGCGAGGTTAGACCATCTGGAAAATGTTATAGCGGGGTTAAACTCTGGGAAATATTACAGCGGGGTTAAACTCTGGGAAATATTACAGCGGGGTTAAACATTTGGAAATGTTACAGCGGGGTTAAACACTGGGAAATATTACAGCGGGGTTAAACCTTGGGAAATATTACAGCGGGGTTAAACACTGGGAAATATTACAGCGGGGTTAAACCTTTGGACATATTACAGCGGGGTTAAACACTGGAAAATGTTACAGCTGGGTTAAACACTGGGAAATATTACAGCGGGGTTAAACACTGGAAAATGTGACAGCGGGGTTAAACCTTGGGAAATATTACAGCGGGGTTAAACCCTGGGAAATATTACAGCGGAGTTAAACACTGGGACATATTACAGCGGGGTTAAACACTGGGACATATTTAGCGGGGTTAAACACTGGAAAATGTTACAGCGGTGTTAAACCCTGGGAAATATTACAGCGGGGTTAAGCACTGGAAAATGTTACAGCGGGGTTAAACACTGGGAAATATTACAGCGGGGTTAAACACTGGAAAATGTTACAGCGGGGTTAAACCTTGGGAAATATTACAGCGGGGTTAAACACTGGAAAATGTTACAGGGGGGTTAAACACTGGAAAATATTACAGCGGGGTTAAGCACTGGAAAATGTTACAGCGGGGTTAAACCTTGGGAAATATTACAGCGGGGTTAAACACTGGAAAATGTTACAGCGGGGTTAAACACTGGAAAACATTACAGCGGGGTTAAGCACTGGAAGATATTACAGCGGGGTTAAACCTCGGCAGTCTAATCCGAGCCGACACATTTCATCTCAGGATGATAGAGATATGGAGTAATGATTCTATAACCGAAAATCCACAGGAGGCGAAATGTGACTGTCCTGGTTATCCAGCATGACATGCTTAGGATGATCCGGGTCGATACTTTACGCAGAGTCCACATTGTTGGTTTTATCGTGGAACGGTTCAAGTTCTTATGTAGCGCATATATTGATGTTATGAACATTCACAAAGAGAGGAAAGTATAATGTAAATATGATATGTAAACGCTGGCTTTCCAAATTTAAAGATAGTTGTGTTTGCTTATCAATTTTATTAGTGTCAATGTTAGTATAAAACCCCTGTCACACCCAGCCGCGTTGCCACTGCAAGTGCACGGCGTTTTTAAATTTCCTAGAGCGCCGTGAGATCGCAGGACAAAATGATATTTTTCATGAAGATGCAGATCTCACGGCGACCTTAGCGTTTCTATGGAGCTCCATGGCGTTCTACCGCGTTCCTACGGAGTTCTAGTTGGCGATTGTCTGCGCTCTCATGGCGCTTCCACTGCGTGCATCGAGTTGTCACGGCGCGTACACACTGCATGTGTACTGCGCTTTTACGGCGCTCACACTGCTCTGACGACGTGTTGTTTTGAACTACCTATAAAAACGGTATCTCCATCAGTTCTTCATTCTTCCATTTGCTCTCGAACAGTTGAGTTGATTGACGCGGTAGAAGCGCATTGGGAGCGCAATGATCGCCTTGGCGTTTCCGTACAATCGTTCTAAGAGCGCAGTAAGAAAAATAAAACTCCTTGTAAGCGCCGTAGACGCGCCGTAGACGCGCCGTAGACGCGCCGTAGATGCGCCGTATAAGCGCGGTAGAGACGCAGTGTCATCTCAGAGAACGCCTACGATCGCCGTGCAAGCGCCACCGATAAACATTGCGTTACACTGCGACCTCTGTGCGCGCCCGTTGCGATCATATGGCGTTGAAGGAGACCTAACTGCGCTGCTTCGGCGATCCCACTGTGCTCTTACCAGAACGCCGAGCGACGGTGTTTGTTTTGGGAATGCTCAAAGTGCGCGCCGTCGCTTGGTATTCTAAGCAATCCCACTGCGTTGTCGCGGCGATGCTTGCGATTCCACTGCGCGCAGATCGCCATTCTGAATTTTCTTGGACGTCGTGGGAACGCGGCCGTAGTGTGACAGCCCCTTTACACCACGGAGGTAACAAACACCATCGCTTGTCTGTTTTTTCGGCGATAGATGTCTAACCTCAGTTTTGACCTAGATGTTAAACAAAGGATCTAGATTGTAGACCAATCAAATGTTGTATTTAATCAATAATGTCGAAGAAATAAAGGAAATGAAACGTTTTTATTGGTTCATAGATAAGTTGGCGATCCTACGAGAGGCACTAATAAGGTGAAGGTTTAAAATGAATGGTCTGCATACAAACCTTTAATTATTTTCATTATCGATTCTTTATCTTTTAAAGAACAATGTTCCAACTGGTTTACGATTATAATGCACTACCAATTCCAGGAGCTGTCGAATTTTTAGATATACAACATTATTACGCAATTGTTATAATTCATTAAAAATTACTAATTGTTTTGATTATTTACAAAACCTCTCTGATATTCAAGTCAAATAATATGTGCATGTTCCATTTCTTAACGTTTTCTCAAAATGATCGCCGTTTATCTTTTTTTAAAGATTTCTCTTATTTCGCAAAAGGAGTTTTACTGCATGAAGATTAAAGCCATATTTATGTGACTTGGTATAGACACGCGTATTGTTCATAGACACATGTGTACCAAGTGTCATTTGAAAATATTGAACGGTGTTTGAGTTATGAGGTAAGGTTAATGTTTTGTGACGACGCATACGCAGACGCAGCAAAGGGTACCACAATATCCCGACTTAATTTCTTCGCAAAACTGAGCCAATCAATGAATATAATTGGATATATATCTATGCACGACGGTCAGGATCAGGCAACACTGTGGAGCAATACACATATATTTAGACAAACAACTATGCTCAAGTCAGCCTTACAGTTCCTCTCTGACACTTTCAAAAAGAAGCAGATCATTACAATCTTCTATAAGAACAACTACCTGTGCTGTAAGAGCATTGAAACACACATCCTTTGGTTTATTTATGCCTTGAACGTCTGTAAGTGTTTTGTCCAACACGAACACTGTGTTTTTATCCCCGTTACAGATATAAAGCCTGGACATGTGACAACAAACACCGGACACACCTTCTAATCGTTCATCATCGGATTTAATCGAGACGACTCTATGGCGGGGATCTAGCTGTATTAAGGCCCCGTACGAACTGGCCACGTATAAATGTTTTCTGTCTGAAGTCAGGCAACTAACTGTGTTAAAGGGCCTATTTGCGGGCGGAGATCCATCGTCTCTGGGACGAGGATTGGGTTCATACAAAGATCTCCTGATCAAAGTTTGAAATATTCCGACCTTATTAAAAACTCTGATTTCATCAGGTGACAATCCCGGTTCTTCAGTTGGTCGACACACGACATATATGTATCCACGGTAGTAATGGATGGCGTATGTAAAGAGTCCAACAACAAAGCTACTCTCCTCCTTCAGTCGGTCGTTCATGAAGAAAATCCGCATCCTGAACGGCGCAGACACGGCAATCCGATGTTTGTCAACAGAACAGATGCCACCTGGCACATGGTTAAACTTTGTACTTATGACAGTCTGCATATGCGTATCAAGCTTTGTCAGGGTCTTGTTGCTCCTGTCTGCTAAAACAATACACCCATCTGGACGTACGCAACAAGAAACAAAGTCATGAACAATGTTTTCAATGCTTGATTCTATTCTATGTCGTGTTTGAAACTCGCTATGAAGTGTACCAAAAGATGTACTCTCGCAAAAAGCACCATAAACAGATTGGTTAATTTCGAACGTGGTGGTTTTTAGCATGGCTGTACCCTCTAGTATGTTCACAAATTCATTTGTTTTTTGTTTGGTTTTTGAAGCTTTGACAAAATCAACGAAAACTTGTGATTTGTTATCGTTTATACGATCTAGCCTTTCAATGTAAGTTTCAAGTTCCCCCAGCGTTCTGTCCGTGTTTGCAAGGATTTCGCTCATTCTAAATTCTTGAAGTTTGAATTCGTTTAATACTGCTGTTGTTGCATTTTCAGCAATCTTCTGAACATGTGTAGTAATTCGTTCCTTGTATTCTTCAATTTCTTGTAGAATGTACTTTTTCTCATCAGTAAGTCGCAGCAGGTCTTGTCCTATCTCGTCTTTGGTTAATTGCATTTGACTTCTTAATGTTTGAAGACCACGTAATAAACCATCAACTTCTTCGTCAGACTTTTGTGGTAGCTCAGGGATAAACATCTTGTGACAATTACTGAAGATAAAATATAAGTACAAATAAGCCGTCCCGCGAGAAAACCAACACCATGGCATCTGCGTAATGTATCGACCCAGAACAGCCTACGCAGTCAGCGCAGACTGATCCGGGCCGATATATTCCGTCTCGGGGGGGGGGGGGGGGATTGTGATATACAGTAATGATTTCTGAAAACGAAAATCCACAAGTGGCGAAAAGTATCTATCCCGGTAAGCGTGTGCGACATGCTAAGACTGATCGGGTCGATACTTTACGCAGATTTCACAATGCTGGTATTCTCGCGAGACGGCTCTAATTGGCTATTTATTTCTGCATTTACATGGTTTAAAGTTTCTTAGTTATGAAACGTCATATTGTGGATGACAGTGGTGAAGAGTTAAAGCGTCGGCCTCTCGTACCAAAGGTCCAGGATTCGAGTTCCGTGATTAGTGGTTCTGAATTAAGGATTCTTCCAAACAAACTGCGCGAGTACTGGTTAATTCTCCAGGAAGCAGACATCGAGCTTGATAAATATAAGCTGAAAGCTTGTTTCCCAATTGATGTAAAATAAATAAAAAAGTTTGCAAGTCATATTTGCAAGCCGAAAGAGTTTCGTTATGTACTTTTTGTGCTTTTGCGAATACCTATTAAATGGTAAAAATAAGACAAGCTTGCAGAAATAAGCTTATTTCATGAGGTAAAACTACGCATGCAATATTGATACAATACTATCCTATACTCAGATAGTTCGACCATGTTTCTCACACTTAATTTCCATGTATCATCTTCAGTTATAAGTGTAAAACAAATCCAGCACCAAAACTATTGAAGAATAAACAAAATGCACTAAACTTACTTGTGAATATTTTCCATAAGACATATCGTGCAACCTACAATGTGATGGTCCGCGCAATACATTTTGATTCTCTTGTTCCCATGGCGCAGGCATATGTCTACGGGAAGTCGTGGTCCATTAGCAATTTGTCCTCGGGCCAATGGGTCAGCGACGTTTGGAGCCTCGAGCGATGAATTAGATTGTTTACCAGTACCATCGCCAAAAGAGTTAACAATGTCCGAAGAAAAATCGATCGACGCAAACATATTTGATCAAGATGGTTTTCCAGCCGTGTAAACGTTTCCAATAATTACGTTTACTGTCAAATTATGCCGTTTTCTGAATGGTTTTCCAGCCGTGTAAACATTTCCGATAATAACGTTTACTGTCAAATTAAGCAGTTTGTTGAAACAATCTTTAACTTCCAAACTCGAAATCTCACTGTGATAGTTTTAGAACGTTCTTTTTAATTTTTCAAACTTCCCTTTTGCTTTGTGTTGTCATTCTAAATCTAAATATAAGTATATAACACTACATATCAATATCCTTGTTAAACTGACCTAAACAACTACAAATGTGGTATCTACATACGTGAGTAAGTAAACGTCAGTATATGGGATGTGTTTGTTATCCAGATTATAATAATGATAGTTGATAACGCCAACAATCTGTGTGATATAACTTCATGTATGTACACCTGAAAATTTAGAACGTTATTTGAACCCTTTCCCACATACATAAATTTGCAGCAGACGTCTTCGAAAACATAACGACAAAAACCGGAAGAATCTCCATAAAAGAGAGCTAGCTGAATTGTTAAATTACGTTGAAAACATTGAGGTCAAAGGAGAAATTGTTCATCATGCTTTTGCATCAAACAAAGTGCGTCTTGAGATGGGAAACCGTAATCTGGTCACGTTATACAAAAACCGACCTTAGGGTGTTTGTGGCTAGGGTATTTGTCCAGATCAGCATGCGCCTCCTAGTCTTATCATGCAATCGTCCAGGAGCCTCTAAGCGTCTGAGCCGAGCCCCGGTAGCTCAGTCGGTAGCGACGCGGGCTGTCAATCCAGGGGTTGTGAGTTCGAATCCCGGCTCGGC